>JASGXE010007932.1:0-24153 GCA_030068105.1 Sinentomon sp. SZTP_YWyxl
CTAATTGTCTGTAGGATTATTTCACGGTTGGACCAGTTCATACGACCCAAAGTTGTCAGGAAATTTTCCATGTTTGGTATGTGCTCAAATTTGGACTCTGTCTGCACATTTCGTGTCTGTATTTTGGGAAAATATCTGAGCAGGGTGTGCTTGCGGCCTGTCATCTACTCTTTGGTATCTGTGTTTGGGCCTCTAAGTGAGTCTGTGGTTGGACTCTGCGCGGAATCCAATGAACATCGATTGTTTTCAAGCAATTTTCATTGCAAAAGGTCTGCGCATCCCAAGAACCGACTCCTGCATTTTTCAGATACCTTGCATAAATTATATAATAAAATATGATTACTGCATTAGGCCACCAAGTAAAGTAAATCTGTTAAAGAATTTGTAAGAAGTATCGAAGGTTGGTAAAGTACGTAAAACCTACCTTTGTCTTTCTCTGGTGTCGACGGCCGCGACACCAGAGTGTCCTTACCAATTTTCAGTGTTTCTAAATATAAAATCACATAACCATTTTCAAGAAGTAAGTCCAGAAACGAATTCTTTCAGGTGGACTGTCAAGTCTAAAGTCACCTTGTTGAATGGATTCCTGTAAACCTGCCTCTTCCACGAATTTAATCGCTCGCTAGCCATGAAGCGCAGCGAGATACAGGGTATTTAAAGTAATGTGGGTGTCATTCTGGCCCACATTTTCCTCGCTTTATTCTTGACAAAAGACGAATAATCCTGTGTCTAAATTGACCGTTTGGCAGTGGAAGACATTTCGTTGTCATCTAGAGTACTTGTATTATTTCAAACGCAATTCCGGCAAATGTGATGAGCCGCCAAAGTTCTTCAGGATTGACTCTGGAACCATTATGTTCGTGCGTATGGATCCGCAAACCGTGTATCACCAAAACATCTGCCATAGGCGTTTTGGTCCCATTCGCATTGATAAGATTTTTCCATAGCCAATTGTATTGGCAAAATCCAAAGGGTCCACCTACGCAAAATGACAGACAAAAATACCCTCCTCGGTGAAACGGTGCATTTTATAAGTAGCTTAATGAAGGCTATTTGTTCAGAATTAAAAAAAAAACAAAAAGAAAAAAAGATGTAGCAACATATTGACATCCCTTTAAAACTCACTGCACTTAGACAAAATGATATGTGTTAAATCATTTAATTATTGTGTTGTCATGATATGAAACATCATTTCTTGGCCATCCAAACTGGTGTCTGTGGTGACAGTTAAGATGTCACGGTTGAGTCAAGCGTGAAAATAGTTTTATTGGAGATCCAAAGGTTTTCTTCAAGGTAGTTCATTTCAAAATGAAAATCAAATCAATCATAAAAACCTACTTCCAAATGTTGGAACGACTAAATTTTACTTACCAATAGCAACTGAATTATTTCGGGTTGATGATGCTGTAAGTCGGATATTATAAAGAACACAAACAGAAAGAATTTTAACCACAAATGATCCAACGAAACGTTGCTTAGTGTTAGAATTATTGGATGCTAAGTGCACGTGATCGAGATATTTTAGATATCTAGTATTTTAAAATACCCCGTTCATTGTGAAATTCCATTGGATTTATATTCAGATACAGATACAGATTACAGATTACAGATTACAGATTACAGATTACAGAATACAGAATACAGATTGGGCATTTAAGATTCCTCCATTAAAATGAGCATTGTGATCAATGATTAGAAGAATATAGCCTACGTATGACTTTCATAACTCAGATGATCAGCGGCTAGTTGCTCAACACTTAAAGGGGCTCAACGAAGTCGGTTTAAGAAATGATCTGTTCAAGGTGACTCGAACAGAATGTGTTAATATTATGCAATGTACAGAACATTATGTAACGTATTGACACATTACATAATGTTTGTATGTAATGTTTGTATGTAAACGTTTACATGTAATGTACATGTGTATGTACATTGTACATTACATTGTATTGTACATTGTACATACATTGTACATTACATATTTACATGTACATGTACAAACACATTTAATTTACATGTAATGTTTGTATGTAATACGTTTACATACATTGTAATGTATGTAAAGGAAAATGTATAATTTCTATATTAGGTATTTGGATGTCGAAAAAGGAAAAAGCACAGATCTCGACGATAAAGATTACTTGAAATTAGAGCGAATATTTTTGAATCAGTGGGCATAACGTCTCCCATATGCTGCTCTCGGCATCTTCTAACAAAACCATTTTTGAACCTGTTTCTGAGTTGGCTCCTATTGACCACACGGCAGAAGTTTCTTTCGGCTGATATCTAGCTTTTACAAACACAATTGCTGGCGACCTGAATGATCAAAATTAACCATTTTGGCAACTTCCACCACGGAGTACCATGCTGAATCATGTTCTATCCTAAGTTGTCAACGAAACATTGTTGACGACCCAAGCGGCCATAACCCATCATAACCTTTTCAACCTAACTTGTTATCAGGCACAATTAAAACGATCAGAAATGCCATGATTTTACAATGTTGGTTGTGGAATTAATTTGCAAAGTTAATGGTCCCACCGAAGAAGCGACGATCTCCTATATCAATCGGAATTTCCTGTAATTTTTCTCTATAATGAAAGAGTGTCAGCTTCGTCGCCCTTATCACCTTTTGAAAATGGAGCTCCTGATGCAATATCGTTTTTCTTCATGGACGGACAGGCCTCTCAGGCAGGAGGCCTGTCGCAGCGTCCATGTTCATTACCGGCCCTTCAAAATCTCTTGTGACAACTCAAATCAACGGACGATCTGATGTGCCGATATTCATGGAAATTGAACTTGGTCGCCAAAAAAGGACTTTATGAGAATGGAAGCCACATCGCCAAAGAGTTGCAAATGTTGTTTTGGAAAACTTGGTTTGCGGATACGCGCGTGTGCATAGGCATGGTCTAGTTGAATGATTTGCGCGGTTCACGATGCCCGCAACTGCGTTTGATAGAATCCACGTACTCTAGACGGCATGCAAAACGTATACCTGCCGTAGCCAAACGGTACTTTTTGTTACTAATTACGAGAACTGTCCCCGATTTTGCCGGAAAATTTTGATAAAAGATTTGGGGTTTTCAACGTGTATGTAAACTTTATCCGAAACTTTTGAGAGCAAGCGGTGATGAGTGAATTTTTTACGAGTATACTCTCATTGTTGAAGAAGCAAAAATGGGATTGGGATTATAAGACATCAAATAGATATTTACCAAGTAAAATTGCATTTGGCGTATTTTTTGAAATCGAGGGTTACAGTGTGGTTGGGTTGAGCTCAAGGGTTCTTCTGACACTGAATTTATGTGTGCTTCCTTTTTATCTTCAGCAAAATCAGTGTGAGATGGCAGAAAAAATCATTGAATCTCCACCAGGACACTGAAAGGGGCCCGAATTATTCCAGGAAATCTAGATCCAGATTTTTTTGCTATAATGTTATTGAAATGAACGCAAATGAGCAGCTTGATGTGCTGGAACGGATGATCTTTCAATGTACCATTTTTTTAATTGTGCCTCTTAACTGTTGTTCTTTCCATGTTGGGTGAGAAATATTTATTTTCTCTGATTGATTGGAATAATTCTCATCATCCGATTTGAAATGTTAAAGTAAAACCGAAATTCATTGCAAATAAACGACGGGTAAGAGAAACGATCGGGGCATTTTCTCTTCATTTCGAAAATAGCTTATCCTGGCTGAGAAATAAACTCATACGTCCATTTCCAACATGAGTGTACCAACAAGGATATGATCGAAATGGAGTAACAAAACAGAACTAACTGGAAGAATTTGCCGACTGTACTTTCGTTGTTGCTCCAGAAGAAGCAGTTGACGTACTTCTGCTCATATTTTCTAAATACAATATTACCATCGATTGAAGGGTCTCAATAATGTGGAAAATTATTTTGCGGACTACCAAGTCAATACCTATTGGAATATATCAACTTCGATGGCACTAGCCAAAAAGCAAAGGGCAGGATTACCAAAGAGACTGCATCTTCAGACCGTTACATGATAGCGGTAAACTTACATATTTCAAAGCGCTTTAATGCTCAAAAATGTGCCTTAAATTTGTGGGGTAAACTTGGCAAAATGGGGATGGGGTTTCTAAACGAATGAGATAAACTTATTTGTGCCATGTCACGAGAAAACCAATCGCAGTAATCGCGTTCCTTGAAATAGCCCCACGGTTCCTGAAAGCGGTATTGTAATCGCTTCTTTGAAACGGAAACTTCATGAGGTGAGCTAATCTGACGTGACATCTGTCTTCTCAAACCCAACCTGGTTAAAAAAAGGATTTTGCCCGAAAAAAAATACGTCGTTGAAATTTGAAGCATTTTGCCACAGTGAATATTGGATATCGGAACCACAAATTCTTTACACAATATAGGGTTCCATGGGCAACCACGTAGACAACTCGGATCTTCAAGATACGTACTTACTCCACAGATATGCGGTACACAGTCATGAGAACATATCTCGCCAGAAAAATTACCTCTAAGTAATGAGTTGTAAAATATTGCATTGTTAGTGGTAGTCCTTACTTTGGAAAGATTACAGCAGCAGATATCGTGCAATGCTAAAAAGGCTTTAAAATTAGTTTGCTTTAAGAAATTTTGCGGATATCTTTTTAGTCCATGATCAGAATACGCTGCAATACAGACGTCAAATTATGGTTCCCAGTTTGCAAATGCCAACATAAGTGGCTTACCTGGGCTTGGTGTTGACTTCTTAAGATCATTGGCTGTATGCAAAATGTAAATACATGTTGGGAAATCACTCATAAGCGATTTTGTGGTAGGTTGGTTCTCCGTTTTATTTTATTAAGGTGAGGAAGATCACCTTGGTTGTCCGACAAGCTCTGGCCCCAAGATTTCATCATAATCACTATACTTATATCGTAATGGATTCAGATGGTTGATAATTAACAAAGAGGAGAATTATTATCATAAGAACGTCCAGAAATGTGTTAGCTGCCTTCGAATTTCATGTCTTGAATTTCAGATAAATTGTGTGTCCCAATTATTTTCAATATTATTTAATGAAATTTTATAATTAAAAAGAATTGCTGCAGATTGTATAAGTTGAGATATAAGTGGGAGAACAATCACCTGATAACTGAAAACAGAATATGAATAACTATACATATTTACTGGATTTTTGTGGCATAAATGCACTGCAATACTGAAAGCTGGAATTGAAAATGGTTTGAGACAAAAACCGCCGCATCCACCGCGTCTCGATCCGTACCATCTGCCAGTATCACAGCCGTCATACAAAAAAGTCGCACAAAAGTATGAAAAATAAAAAGCAAGTTATTAATTAGAAGATTAAACCAACAAGAAAGTTGACCATCTCTGTTTTTTTCACTTTTGTGATGCGGTGGCTGAAGATGCGGCCTATGCGGTGCTTGACGATGCAGCGGATGCGACGGTAGATGCTGATTGAAAAGTTTAACCAAAAAGAAAACAAACACATAAATTTTTTCTGGACAGCGAAAAATTGGAGCGCAAGCTTTCCCGAACTAAATGTTAGGTAGGATACATGTGTTTATTTTTTATTTATCTCAAAGAGCAAAATCCAATGACCACAAAATCGCATTGATGACATCTTAAATATCATAAAGCATATTCGTATGCTGAGCAGAGTTTTACCTTGAGATCCATTCCCGTTTATTGCATCATTTAGCTTTGCTGTTGAATGAGAACGCGTTGATATCAGTTGCGTTATCGAAGTGTAAAAACAGTCTATCAATATTTTTTGTGGAAGTTAACTGCAAAACAAATTGGGCAAAGGAGATTATGGTCTTTAGACATTCAAAATACGCGGACCATAGGAGATTTTTGTCAGACTCTTGAAGCACGGGACTATGTTATACCCCATTTATTAAGCGCCGTTAAATGCATTCCTTCGTGTAATATGTTTTGCGGCGAATGCGAAATGGAGAATTACATTGCCCCGTCCTTCAAAAGTTTGATCAAATCGCCTATGGCCCGAGTATTCAGAATGGCTCCATATATGCAACGACTACATCAGTTAATTTAATTCAGCCATACTGGTCTTTTCAGATCGAATGACAGGTATGTGGTGATCGCACTATAGCAACGGACATGAGCCTGATCATCGGCAATTTCAACTATTCATTGAGGAGCAACCGTCTTAACGCCATATCAGATGCGCAGATCTCAATATGAATTCTGAGAAAGAATTTCAAAACTTCAAGATTTATCCTAATGTCGGAATTTAGACCACCTGGTTTCTCCGATGTTGTGCTTGGTCACAAAAGTCGTCTATTGAAATGTAACAAAAAGCTACTGGTGTCTAAGATACATGAGGTTTTGAAAAAATCAGTGAAATGCGAGTAAGTTACACAAGCCAACGCATGTGGCAGTTTACAAAAAGGTCAGAGATACTGGAATAATTTATTTGCGAAACAATTGTTACAACTACTGTATAAAAATGTAGAATCCATTATACAACTGCATAAAAATGTAGAATCCATTTTATCAATGTATAAAAATGTAGAATCCAGTGTACAACTGTATAAAATGTAGAATCCATTATTATCAATGTATAAAAATTTAGAATCCATTATTATCAATGTATAAAAATGCAGAATCCATTGTGCAACTGTATAAAAATGTAGAATCCATTATTATCAATGTATAAAAATGTAGAATCCATAATTATCAATGTACAAAGAAGTAGAATCCATTATTATCAATGTATAAAAATGTAGAATCCATTGTACAGCTGTATAAAAATCTAGAATCCATTATTATCAATGTATAAAATGTAGAATCCATTTATCAATGTATAAAACTGTAGAATCCATTATTATCAATGTATAAAGAAGTAGAATCCATTATTATCAATGTATAAAAATGTAGAATCCATTGTACAACTGTATAAAAATCTAGAATCCATTATTATCAATGTATAAAATGTAGAATCCATTTATCAATGTATAAAACTGTAGAATCCATTATTATCAATGTATAAAAATGTAGAATCCATTTATCAATGTATAAAACTGTAGAATCCATTATTATCAATGTATAAAAATGTAGAATCCATTGTATAAAACTGTATAAAAATGTAGAATCCATTATTATCAATGTATAAAAACGTAGAATCCATTATTATCAATGCATAAAATGTAGAATCCATTATTATCAATGTATAAAAAGTAGAATCCATTGTACAACTGTGTAAAAATGTAGAATCCATCATTATCGATGTATAAAATGTGGAAACCATTATTATCAATGTATAAAAATGTAGAATCCATAATATCAATGTATAAAAATGTAGAATCCATTGTACAACTGTTTAAAAATGTAGAATCCATTTTTGTCAATGGCGACACGAGAAAAACGCATAAAAGCACGGCAACATTATGGCAAAGCGTTAAAATGGGAATTCCATGTCTCAGTGCATCCAGTTTACGATTATGAAAATTTATGTTTTGCTGGAAGTTTAAAAGTTCAAGAATATCACTCACCGTTTACAATTTCCAGGTTGAGTTTGTCAGGACTTGGGCTTGCAGATGAAGACTTGTCTGTGGAATCATTGTGCGTATTGAGCGTATTAACGTATTAAGCATGTTGGATTTGATGAAACTCAAGTTTCGTTTAGCCTCGGCTTTTGTCCAAATAGATCAACTAATCGTGAATACACATTATTGAGCTTATAGCCTTGATAAGAATTAGACCCTGCGAGCCTCTGTTGGAAAATTTACGAAAATTTTGTGTTTTTCGAATTTCCCATTCGAATTCCTGCGAATGTAGCCGCCATCGCATTGTTAAAAAACAAAAATGCTGTTACTTTGCATAGCTCAAAAATGATTTACGAGCTCAACTATAAGTGTCCGTCACGCACGCGTGACAACGCAAAGGATATGTCACAAGTTTCGTTGCATGATACTGCACGGTGTCTATTCACGCTACACAAATAGAGGAATGGAGGCGACAAAACTCTATGTGCATGTCGGGATAACGCGCTGGTGTTTGCATCACGCTTGATGCAGCAGCACAACAGCAGCTATTGCAAGTTTGAAACTGTTTGCCGCTTGAAGGGGGAGTTCGGAGGATTGGAATTCGGATGTTCCGCAACTCCGGGCTACGCCAATCGACTTCCCGTCAGCCAACAGCCCTACGATCGAGAATTCTAGTCTTCATACTTCGTTTTTTTGCTTCAGGTTCAAGACCACTTGACGAAGGCATCGATGGTGGGATTATGGGCTTCATTCATAATATTTGCATTGGGCGGCGGACAAGCCGACGGCCTTTTCCTGTTTCACATTCTTTGATGCAAATGTGTCTGCTTTCTTCCACATGTTCCAGTTGCTTTGCATTTCCTCTTAAAATTTTGAAACATTGGTGGCATTTTTAATCCAAACGCAATTTGGAGTCATTAGCAACACGCGTCGACGAACACATAACCATCTATTAAATTAAAGATCTAGTAAATTAAATTAAATTAAATTAAATATATATTAAATTAAATTGATATTAAAATTTTATTTTTGATATTAAATATTAAATATTAAATATTAAATATTAAATTTAAGAGATTCCTCGTAAATGTCAAGGATATTAAATTAAATAGATATTAATTAAAGATCTCTAACTTCACTTTTGTGCAATGTCCGATATCGCCATAACATAGGGTAGCCACTGAAGAGGCTTGACCTTCAAAAATTCCCTCATGTTTTTAGAAATGTGATATAATCCGCATTGAAAGATCCATCGTTTAAATACTTTGATCATTGGAGTCCTCTCAATAGATGGTGCGTTATCGGGAAAAAACGAATTTCTGCGTTAAAAAGTGGTTTGCAATTTGCAGCAGTTTTGTTGTTTGCAGCAACTATGGTGGTGGTCAAGAAATGGCTAAAATATTGCTCAATGCCTAAAATTCTTTATTTTTTTCAGTTAGCATAGTTTTAAATCCTCGTTTAATTTCACGCGTAACCAATGAGACACAATGTCAACCCTGCAAGAGCACAACTTCCATTGTGAACACTGACGTCCTAGAAACACTGATCCTAACAATTAGTCCAAAGCAAACTATTACAAAACGACTTGCAGATAATCAGAAGCAACATTCGCATGAGAATCTCTTACTCGGAGGCACAATTAGATCCTCATCTTTGATCGCATTTATTTATTTATTTATTTCAATTTTACTTGCTGATCATAGTGCAAATATGTCAATAGTGAATATTTACAATCAATCAGACCAACAATTAAATGCAGGAACTAATTAGCGAAATTGGAATGAGAAGGAATACACAGAAACTGAGAAAAAACACAGAAAAACAGCAGTGACAGTAACTTGTCATGAAATTTACAGGAATGGGAATTGGTCTTCTAGGATTCAAGGTGGCAGGTATTCCCTTGCTACGTGGGTGATTGCGCGAAGCAGTGGGGAATCTCTGGGTAGAGCATTCCAATCTTTAAGAGATCCCGGGAAAAAAGAATTCAAGAAAACATTTGTTTTGATTAGGGGTATGCGATATTGAAAATCATGAGTGGCTCTTCTGTTTTGAAAGTTTTCAGTGAAAAGTGGAGGGATCTTTATCAATGTTTTACCTTTTAATATTTTAATGAGAAATGCAAGCCTTTTCTCATTTCTGCGGGTTCTAAGAGGGGTGAGCTCAAGATCAGTTAGCATAGAAGTGACACTTGCTGTGCGTTCATAGATTCCAGTAATGAATCTGGCTGCAGATCGTTGTACCTTTTCAACTGCATCTGCATGTGAAACAAGGAATGGATCCCAAACGACAGAAGCATATTCAAGATGAGGTAATACCGTGGCCTTGTAAGCTAATAGCTTAGATTTAGTATTCCCATGTGACAAATTCCTACGCAAAAACCCTAATGCAGACCTAGCTTTGTTAATAGACCTTACAGCTGTTGAATAAAATCCAAAGTGATCACATATATGAATCAGCTTAGATCCTAGCATTCAAACGAGAACGAATTTTTTTATCCCCGCAATCAATACGTCATCAGAGGTAAACTATTTTTGGTCTAAGGAGTCTGGGTTTGAATCCATAGAGAGCTAAATGACGCGAATTTTGATGTGATCGTGTCTATAACAGGAGTAATAATTCGAGTTGAAATCATGGCAAGATCATGAACAAAACACTGGGAAAGCTTGAAAAACTCTCGGGAGTAAATTACCCATCCATGGGGGATACTTGAAACAAAATATCGGGAAAGAGTTACAACTATTTGGAAATTCGTTCCTGGTCACAGGCCCAGTTTACGTTCGGTTGAAGTTACTTTTTTGATTGGAATAATCTTTATTCGTTTCCGTGACGCCATTCATGGAGCGAAACTCCCCACCATGCAGCGCCGCAGGGTGGCAGGTTAATTAACTCGTAAAATAGGATTTATCAGCACAAGGCGTACAGCTGGATTGCGTTTTGATTTGATCGGTTCACTTCAGTTCGTTTCAAGAACTGAGAAGAGATGGACTGAATTAAATGATTGAAGAAAAGTCTAGTAAATCAGTCGAAACTGACAAAATTGATAAGGATCATAATGATGTCGATGGATAGAGATATTGCAACAACAGATGCGGATTGATGAATGTCTCAACGGATATTTTGCTCTCTTCAGAGGTCCATGGTATAAACGGTTCATATTTTTATGTTGCCCACATATATTTCAAACATTTAACAAGAGAAACAAGAAAACACATACGTATTACAAGAGAATAAATATTACAAGAGCAACAAGCACGTGTCTGGTTTAGAAGCGAATACTGGTCATCTCTCGATAATCACAAACATAGCTTGGAAGGGAATTGAATCTGCAAAATGTTACGAGAATGCACTATGTGTGCTGCATTTCGAAATCCTCACCCGTCACAGTTGCATCAGATGGCGGTGTCCCTTCTGTGTTCACATTTGACATGTTTTTTCCTGGCGAGTAAAATATAGGTGTGGTTGTTGCATGATTTGAACTGGGTTTCTACCTAACTTTCAAAATCGGTACATTTTTTATTGGCGTAAGTTACGATAACGAATTTGGATGTACTAGCAACTGATTTTGTCTTTGCTCCCAATTGAAAGGAAACAAGGATAACCTTGTAAAAATTTGGGTGGTAATATATCGTGATACAAACGCTAGCAGTCAAAGTGCTCGTAGAGACATGTCGAAATGTTTGTGGCAGGTGCCTGTGTTTACGAAAATAACACTTTGTATTTACACTTTGTTGTGCCTTGAAGTTGCAGGTCGATGGTCGGTCAGGCTGAAGCTGATTTGCCTGTGTTTGAATCGGCCGATGAGGCCTTGGTTGCTGGCGTTGTGTTTTTCCAAAATCACTTGCTTCACTTTTGTTGAAGTGACTATACCAGCATGATAACTATTGCTTTCAGAGCGCAATTGCCGCGCGGACGAAATGCGTTGCCGTCCGCATCTGGTTTGACAACAACAACGACGCTGCTTGCTGCATCTTTCTCTCAGCTCCCCAAACCTTAATGTCACAGAAAATTTCTGAGGTCAAACAAACCAACAGCTCTATTCTGGGCCTGTGCAGACAAGAACGTGATATAGGCATGAGTAAAACAAAGGTTCTGAATCGTTGTTGAACTCAAGGTCTCGCGCACGCCCCAACTATCTGCGAACTGACCTAGTTGCAGTCGGAGGAGCATGGACCAGATCTGGTAGCCGGCCCAAACTCCTACTCCAACACCCAACTTCCTTTTTCAGGGTAATCAAAGCGAACGCAATCCTTGCAACTCCGCAGCATGAGTCGGCTCAAGGACAAGCGTGTCCCGAGCGCTCAGGCAAAACCCGTGGCGCGCCACCTGCGCTTATACGTATGCTCCGTTATTTGGCACGACCGTGATGTGGGTTTAAATTCAACAACGATTCTTACGCCGGTAATATCAATCGAGGTTAATCCCGAAGTTGAGACTAAAGTCCGGACTTTTCCGAAAATCGGCAAGTTCAACTCCGGATAAAACAGGCGCTTTTCGCCAAATAGAGCCTCCACTTTAAATCTGAGCTGAAACGGGAAGATCAATCTGATCTCGTTTATCCGGCAATTTCAAACACATTTTGTCGGGTGGATCAACTTAAGTCTGGGCTAAAATACCGAAAAGCGCCTGGAAAATTGATCCACGAACGACCCAGGTTTAAACGGCCGTTCATGCTGTCGGGATGTGCCAAACAGTTCACGATTGTCGTCATTTCGGGAACACTTCACGTTGGGACAACAAAACGCCACTGACTTATCCACTCCCCCAAGGCTTGGAGCAGGAAGGAGCACAGGAAGGAGCAAGAAGGGCACAATAAATCAAAGCAAATGCTGTTTGCGTCAGGGGCAAACACTCATGACGTGAAGGATACGTCAACAGTTTGTTTGGTGAGCTGTCATTGTCAAACCTCTTTATCAATCCAGGCCCAGCACACACTTTTCCGTGGAGTAGATGAAAGTATTATTGGAGCAGGACGTTTTGTATTCGGATTCAGCACTTTGGAGCGGATCACTTTTGAGAAGGGTAGGTACCATTGAGGCCGAAAAAGTTATTTCCTGCCGCATTCAGCTGCATCGCATTCGTTTCTTCCAGCACACCGGCAATGAAATCCTCGTCGGGGAGGCCTTTGAACGATGGAATTCCAGGTTCGGTGGAATTTCAAGGGCACTGGTGCTAATTTCCCTTGTCTTCGGGACTTCTGCAGTCCCTCTCACAGTCCGCTTTTGCGAATGCAACATTGTGCACTTGTTTCTCGATAACATCTGCATGATCCAAAGTGTGGGAAGCATCATAACCACAAATTTCATGATAAGCATCAGATGCCCAAAAGTATTGGGGGAAACAACAGGTCCCCTGCGGGTTTTTCTCTCTTGCTTTACTTTCCTGTCCATTTCACTATGTATAAGCGCGTTGTCCCACATAAAAATTTCCGTTCAATAATGCTCTCAAATATTATGCACAATTGCTCTCCTATGATGCACAATTGTACAGTGAAGGGGTTCTTTGCGAATATTAGAGAGGTCTTCAGGGGAAATTATGTTGTTGCGTTGGAAGGCAAAGCAAACATATGATGATCGGTGCAGGAACAAACAGGGTGCTCAGTTTTTGACATTGAAGGGGAATTCCGCTTTCGTATTCAGGCAACAGCGATTGTTAGGCCTATACACAATTTCCACATGGCAATTTGAAATATTCGTCATCTTGAAGCACTATATTCACCGTAGAAAAATAACAATTTTCGCCTTATTCACCCGAACCTGACCAAACTTTACCTTCCGCGAACGAGTCTTCGTTGCACACTTTTACGTACATGCAAAAGCGGCTGATGGATGGATAATCCATCATTCCCCCTGAAGACCTCTGTAATTTCCGCAAAGAATCTGGTATCTATACAATTATGCACTTTTCTCAAGAACATTTGAACGGAAATTTTAATCTTTTGAGCTTTTTGATGCAGTCAAAATGACTGCAAAATAAAGTAAGAGAGAAAAGACTCAATGATCGGTGGATTGCGCTCCATAGATCTTTATGATGGGCGGCGAAACAACTGAAATGAATTAAGGCTCCTTTAGGCACCACATCCACGTTCCCGCAAACCTCTTCAACACCCTTCAACGGCACCTGTCAGGTCGACTGAACAAACCACAGACGCGCGTCCAATTCTCAATTCTTTCAAGCTGCGACAATCTATGCACATGCCATGGTCTAAGCTTCCCATGCCATGATGAGATGGAAAACGGTATCGTCGTCTTGACCGGCGTCATAGCTGCAAACAGCCAATCACAAACCGGCCTCTTTTAATCCGTTCCAAATCCCATGTTTGAAATTGCCGGTTTAACTCCAGCAAGTGTAAAAAATAGCCGAGGCTAAAAGGTCGAGTGAAGAGTAAAGTCTCGACTTTTGCTAACTTGAAATTACCGATTTTTCTTTATCCGGATTTAAGTCCTGACAGCGGATTAACCTTGCACCGGATCAATTTGACACCGGGCTGCTTTTACCCTCAACTTGAAATTGCCGCCGTTAATCGTTGTCATTCGCACTGAGTTTATCTTTTCGATACATGCGACGATACCCACGCTTCACAAAATTAAATAACCGAATATGAAAGATGTTTTAGCGGGACCTCAGCTGTCTACTGAACACATTTACGTCTTCCTTTTTGCGAAAGATTTATGCAAATGTGTAATGGCCCGTTGTTATGTGTTCAGGTGAAAAAGGCATAGACTGCTATCTGTTTTAGACCTGTACATGAAAACTCGTTTTAGCACGCAAAGTCCTTGATTGTGAATCGCCATCCACCATACCTTTTGTGTTATCTTCAGATGGAGAGTCAAACTTAGCTGTAAAAGGCTTTTGTCCAAATAGATCAACTAATCGTGAATACCATTATTGAGCTTATAGCCTTGATAAGAATTAGACCCTGCGAGCCTCTGTTGGAAAATTTACGAAATCATAAAATCTAATTTTGTGTTTTTCGAATTTCCCATTCGAATTCCTGCGAATGTAGCCGCCATCGCATTGTTAAAAAACAAAAATGCTGTTACTTTGCATAGCTCAAAAATGATTTACGAGCTCAACTATTTTAATGATTAACAGTGTCCGTCACGCACCCGTGACAACGCAAAGGATATGTCACACGTTTCGTTGCATGATACTGCACGATGTCTATTCACGCTACAGAAATAGAGGAATGGAGGCGACAAAACTCTATGTGCATGTCGGGATAACGCGCTGGTGTTTGCATCACGCTTGATGCAGCAGCACAACAGTAGCTATTGCAAGTTGAAACGGTTTGCCGCTTGAAGGGGGAGTTCGGAGGATTGGAATTCGGATGTTCCGCCCCAACTCCGGGCTACGCCAATCGACTTCCCGTCAGCCAACAACCTTACGATCGAGGATTCTAGTCTTCATACTTCGTTTTTTGCTTCAGGTTCAAAACCACTTGACGAAGGCATCGATGGTGGGATTATGGGCTACGTTCATAATATTTGCATTGGGCGGCGGACAAGCCGACGGCCTTTTCCTGTTTCACATTCTTTGATGCAAATGTGTCTGCTTTTTCCACCATGTTTCCAGTTGCTTTGCATTTCCTCTTAAAATTTTGAAACATTGGTGGCATTTTTAATCCAAACGCAATTTGGAGTCATTAGCAACAACGCGTCGACGAACACATAACCATCTATTAAAATTAAAGATCTATTAAACTAAATTGAAAAAAATAAAATATCTTAAATTAAATAGATGTTAAAATTTTATTTTCGATATTAAATTTTTAGACAAAATATTAAATATTAAATTTTAGAGATTAAGTATCAAGGATATTAAATTAAATAGATATTTAATTAAAGATCTCTAACTTCACTTTTGTGCAATGTCCGATATCGCCATAACATAGGGTAGCCACTGAAAAGGCTTGACCATCAAAAAATCCCTCATGTTTTTAGAAATGTGATATAATCCGTATTGAAAGATCCATCGTTTAAATACTTTGATCATTGGAGTCCTCTCAATAGGTGGTGCGTTATTGGGCAAAAATGAATTTCTGTGTTAAAAAGTGGTTTGCAATTTGCAGCAGTTTTGTTGTTTGCAGCAACTATGGTGGTGGTTCAAGAAATGGCGCTAAAATATTGCTCAATGCCTGCAATTCTTTATTTTTTCAGTTAGCATAGTTTTAAATCCTAGCTTAGATAATAATTCACGCGTAACCAATGAGACACAATGTCAACCACTGCAAGAGCACAACTTCCATTGTGAACACTGACAGTCCTAGAAACACTGATCCTAACAATCTAGTCCAAAGCAAACCATTACAAAACGACTTGCAGATAATCAGAAGCAACATTCGCATGAGAATCTCTTACTCGGAGGCACAATTTGATCCTCATCTTTGATCGCATTCCTTACAGCTGTTGAATAAAATCCAAAGTGATCACATGTATGAATCAGCTTAGATCCTAGCATTCAAACGAGAACGAATTTTTTTTTATCCACGCAATCAACGTCATCAGAGGGATAACTATTTTTGGTCAAAGGAGTCTGGGTTTGAATTCATAGAGAGCTGAATGACGCGAATATTGATGTGATCGTGTCTATTACTGGAGTAATAATTCGAGTAGAAATCATGGCAAGGTCATGAACAAAACACTGGGAAAGCTTGAAAAACTCAAGGGAGTAAATTACCAATCCATGGGGGATACTTTGAAACAAAATATCGGGAAAGAGTTTCAACTATTTAGGCATTCGGTCCTGGTCACAGGCCCAGTTTACGCTCGGTTGAAGTTACTTTTTTAATTGGAATGATCTATAGTCGTTTTCGTGACGGCATTCATCGAGCGAAACTCCCCATCATGCGACCACCGCAGGGTGGTAGGTTAATTAACTCGTAAAATAGGATTTATCAGCACAAGGCGAGCAGCGGGATTGTGTATTGATTTGATCGGTTCACTTCAGTTCGTTGAGAAAAGTTCGTTCAGAAGAGAATCTACTGAATTAACTGATTGAAGAAAAGGCTAGTAATTTAGTCGAAAGTGACAAAATTGAAAGGGTCACAATGATGTCGATTGATCACAAAAGGATCGAATGATCGAAGGATCAAAGGATCGAAGGATCACAAAAGTAGCTTGGAAGGGATTTGAATCTGAAAATTGTTGTAATTAAATATACAGGGTGTCCCGTAAATCAACCACCGAAATTTCACAATTCATTCAGATTCAGATTCCCCATGACCATACAAATCGAACTTAATCAGGGGAAAAAGTGATCCGACCCCCAATTACTGAGTTATGCCTCCCCAAAACTACCCAAATGGACCCTTTTGAGGTATTCATGAGGTAGGTACAATTTCATCGTAGAACTGTCAAATGTTTAGGACAGGTTCTATGAAACGACGAAAACAAAAAATTTCAGTGACGAAAAACCGTCCGTCCACGCAGTGCACCCAAAAATCCTAAAAAGCCCAATTTGGAGTTGTTTTGGGGCAACGGAGATGTGGAGATTGGTGGTCGTTGCATTAATGCCATTTTTCGAAGGCTCCCAAGGACACAAGGAACAAAAAATGTCGAGTAAAAAAAATTCCTACGACCCTCCACTTCCACGCAGTGGCCACTCAAGCTAAAAAGCTTCCATTCTCACAAGGGTTCACGAATGCTACCATGGCAACCCACAATATTACCATGGTAACACTCCTAACCCCATGAGTACGAGAAGCTTTTAGCGGATTTTGAGTGACTACTGCGTGGAAATGGAGGGTCGTAGGACTTTTTTCTACTGAACATTTTTGTTCCGTGTATCTTTGGGAATCTGCCTTCGAAAAATGGCTTCTAGAGGCGACCCCAAATCTCCATATCTCAGTTCCCCAAAACAACCCCAAATTGGGCTTTTTGGGGTTTTTTGGGGGCACTGTGTGGAATTGGAGGCTCGGACGGTTTTTCGTCACTGAACATTTTTTGTTTTCATCGTTTCATGGAACCTGTCTGAAAATTTGACAGCTATACGATGAAATCTTACCTCCCCCACGAATACAACAAAACGGTCCATTTTGGGAGGTTTTGGATGGCCATAACTCTGTAATGGGGGTCTGGTCACTTTTTTCACTGATTCAGTTCGATTTGTATGGTCTTAGGAAATCTATTGTGAAATTTCGGTGGTTGATTAACGGGACACCCTGAAAATTAAATTAAATAGGTATTAAAATTTTATTTTAGATATTAAATTTTTGACAAAATATTTTAGACAAAATATTTTTACTTTATTTTAGATATATTAAATCTTGCAGATATTAAATTAAATAGATATTTAATTAAAGATTTCATAAATAACTTTTGTGCAATGTCCGATATCGCCATAACATAGTATATAGCCACTGAAGAGGCTTGACCTTCGAAAATTCTCTCATGTTTTTAGAAATGTGATATAATCCGTATTGAAAGATCCAGCGCTTAAATATTTTTATCTTTGGAGTCCCCTCAACACACTCAAATTCAAAATGTCTTAAAGTCAGTCACTTTTCTCCATTTAAGAGGGGGGACACTTTTCAGAGACCCCCGTAACTTATTTTAAGATAGGACTTAATTTCTGACATTTGAGGGACATTTTCAGATACAAACTATAACATACTTTAAGATAAGACTGAATTTCAGACACATTTTATGATTGAAAGGTATCTTTGTGTCTGATATTCAGACAGGAATTCAGAATGCAAACTGCCTTTAATCTTAATTTAAGATACACTGCATCTTAAATTCTGGATTCAGATGCACTTTGTGACGGAAAGGTATATTTGATCCTGAAATACAGATGTGGATTGTCTCAAATTAACTCATTTTTTTCGGACAAGAATGAAAAAAGGTTCAGCCAACCATGAAATAGACTGAATTCTTCCACTCACTTCCAGACACAATTGACATCACAGTTACATGAACAGGAACAATTTTGCACAGCTCTTATTAAACATACAAAAGTAACACTCATCACACATGAAGACTACCTGTAACTCCAAATACGGAATTGAGGATGGCCTATTTAACATCACAAATTCTTTCAGAACAGAAAACGTTGAGTGTTTGGGAATTTTGGTGCTGGTAAAAGGCGAGGATGTAAATTAGGAAAAAATTTGTCTTTAACAGAAATTTTTAAATGTGATTTTTCATTAAATACTACTGTTATGTTTCTTCATATCATTTCCAATTTTCTGTTTTCTAACATTTTCGCCCTCTCTTCCTATAATTTAAGACGGTACATTGCTGTTTTTAATTAAGATGGCACAGCAGTTGCCTTAAATTCAGACATGCAAACTGTCCTAAATTTAGACGGTGCAAACCAGACGAAAACTATCTGGAAATCTTACATATTCGCATGAATTATCTTTATTTAAGTTTCTAAATTGAAATTAAGATAAAATGAATTTAAGACAGTGTGCATTTGTTAAATATTTTAAGATGCCACATTGTCTTAAAAATTCTCTCTTGTCTTAAAATAAGAGAATCCTGCAACATTTAAGATTGCTGCTATTTTATTTTAGGATAATTTTTCAGTGCGAGTCTAGAGTGCTAGTGCATTCGAAATAGAAATCGAGTCTAGTAGCTAGTGCATTATTGGGCAAAAAAAATTCTGTGTCAAAACGTGGTTTGCAATTTGCAGAAGTTATGTTGTTTGCACTTACTCTGCTGATGTTTCAAGATAAGAAAGAAATGGCTAAAATATTGCTCAATGTCTGAAATTCTTCCTTTAGTTCAGATAGCAAAGTTTTGAACCCTCGTTTAATAATTCACGAAGAACCAATGAGACACAATGTCAACCACCACAAAAGCACAACTTCCGTTATGAACAGTGACTGTCCTAGAAACATTCATCCTAACAATCTAGTCCAAAGCAAACCATTACGAAACGACTTGCAGATAATCAGAAGCAATATTCGCATGAGAATCTCTTACTCGAAGGCACAATTAGATTCCCATTTATGATCGCATTCTTTAATGCTGTGGAATAAAATCCAAAGTGATCACATATATGAATCAGCTTAGATCCTATCATTCAAACGAGAACGAAATATTGTTATCCCCGCAATCAATACGTCATTAGAGGTGAACTATTTTTGGTCTACGGAGTCTGGGTTTGAATCCATAGAGAGATAATGACGTGAATTTTGATGTGATCTAACAGGAGTAATAATTCGAGTTAAAATCATGGCAAGGTCATGAACAAAACACTGGGAAAACTTTAAAAACTCACGGGAGTAAATTACCAATACATGGGGGATACTTTGAAACAAAATATCGGGAAAGAGTTACAACAATTTGGAAATTCGGTCCTGGTCACAGGCCCAGTTTACGTTCGGTTGAAGTTACTTTTTTAATTGGAATTATCTTTATTCGTTTCCGTGACGGCATTCATGAGGCGAAACTCCCCATCATGCGAGCGCCGCAGGGTGGTGGTTAATTAACTCGTAAAATAGGATTTATCAGCACAAAGCGAGCAGCGGGATTGTGTTTTGATTTGATCGGTTCACTTCAGTTCGTTGAGAAGAGTTAGTTCAGAAGAGAATGACCTGAACTAACTGATTGAAGAAAAGGCTAGTAATTCAGTCGAAAGTGACAAAATTGAAAGGGTCATAATGATGTCGAAGGATAGAGATATTGCAATAACAGAAGCGGATTGATGAGTGTCTCAACGGATCTTTTGCTCTCTTGAAGCAGAGGTCAATGTCATAAACAGTTCAGCTTTTCATGTTGCCCCCATATATTTCAAATAATTTACAAGAGCAACAAACACGTGTCTGGTTTAGAAGCGTATACTGGTCATCGCTTGATAATCACAAAAACAGCTTGCAAGGGATTTGAATCTGCAAAATGTATTGCGAGGATGCATAATGAGTGTTACAATTCGAAATCCTCACCCGTCAAATTTGGAGTAGATGGCGGTGTCAGTTCTGTGCTCACATTTGACATGTTGTTTGCTGGCAAGTAAAATATAGGTCTGGTTGCTGATTCTTACAAGGATTCAAGTGAGCCATTCTATAATTTGAAATTGGGTTCTATCTAATTTTAAAATCGGTACATTTTTAGTTGGCGTAAGATACGATAAGGAATTTTAATGTCCTGCAACTTGCTTTATCCTTGTTCTCAATTAAAAGGAAACAAGGAACCTTGTAAAAATTTGGGTTGTAATATAATGTGGTACAAATGCTAGCAATCAATAATGTGCTCGTGAGACGTGTCGGAATGTCTGTGGCAGATGATTGTGTTTACGAAAATAACACTTTGTTATATTACCTTGCTGTGTTGTGTAGTTGCAGGTCGACGGTCGGCCAGGCTAAAGCTTATTTGCCTGTGTTTGAATCGGCCGATGAGGCCTTGGTTGCTGGCGTTGTGCTTTTCCAAAATCAGTTGCTTCAGGTCTCTTGAGGTGACCATGTTGCTTTCAGAGCGTAATTGCCGCGCGGACGAAATGTGTTGCCGACCGCATCTGGTTTGACAACAACAACAAGGACTCCGCTTGTTGCAACTTTCTCTCAGCTCCCCAAATCTCAATGTTACAGAAAATTTCTGAGGTCAAACAAACCAACAGGTCTATTCTGGGCATGCAAGACACGAACGTCATATAGGCTTGAGTATAACAAAGGTTCTGAATCGTTGTTGAACTCCAGCTCTCGCGCACGCCGCAACAATCTGCGAACGGTTACCTTCTCAATGCCGCAAAGACTGATTGACCGAGTAGCAGACGGAGGAGCATGGACCAGATCTGGTAGCCGGCCCAAACTCCTACTCCAAAACCCAACTTCCCTTTTCAGGGTAATCAAAGCAAGCGCAATCCTTGCAACTCCGCAGCAGTAGTCGGCTCAAGGAAAAGCGTGTCCAGAGCGCTCAGGCAAAACCCGTGGCGCGCCACCTGCTCGTATGCTCCGTTACTTGGCACGACCGTGATGTGGGCTTAAATTCAACAACGATTCTTAATCGTTGTCATTCGCACTGAGTTTATCTTACACGATACACGCGATGATACCCACGCTACACAAAATGAAATAACCAAATATGCAAGACGTTTTTAGCGGGACTTGAGCTCTCTACTGAACACATTTACGTCTTCGTTATTGCGAAATATTTATGCAAATATTTATGCCTATTTATGTGTAATAGCCCGTTGTTATGTGTTCAGGCGATAAAGGCATGGACTGTTATCTGTTTTAGACCTGTACATGAAAACTCGTTTTAGCACGCAAAGTCCTTGATTGTGGGTCGCCATTCACCATACCTTTTGTGTTGTCTTCAGGTGGAGAGTCGGCGTTAGCTGTAAAAAAAAACGAATCGCATGCGGCAAAATTAAAAATGCCGACTTAAAAACGATACCTATCAATTTCACAAAAATTAATGAGTTCCAAAAAATTAGTTTTCAATATATCGATGTATCCCTTTGGGTAGTATCTTAATGCTTTGCCCTTCTATATTTTAATCTGCATCCTCGTTATCTGGTGTTCCTTTTGGTCCTATGTGTCTCGTGTTCGCATTTTGGTCGTTTTTAATATTGATTGCCTAGTGGGATCTGTGGTCAGTACTCGGTCGGCAACTTTGCCTATGCTCTTGCCGATAAATGAACGCCAGTTCGTCTGTTTTAGTCCATCGAAATGTTGCAATTTTTGCAGACACAATAATTACAGAACGCAAGATCTTCACTTGATCAAAAGGTGTGTGTAATTTCTATATCATCAGATGCCAGCAAATTTAATGTATCATTTTCAGTCCATGATATGTGTTCATTTACATTCGGTGTATGTTTCACCGGAACCGTTTTCTATTCTATCGCAGTGCTAGAATTTACTACAATTTGATTAAAAGATGTGTGTAAATTATGTATCATCAGATGCCAGCAAATCTAATGTATCATATTCAGTCCATGATATGTGTTCATTTCGAAATCGCCACTAACTCGTTACAGTCGAAGCAGCCGGTGGCACTTCCGTGTTAACCTTCGAAATGTTCTTTCCTGGATAGCAAAACAAAAGCGGACTGTTAGTTAGTTTATGGCACGAATTAGTAATGCCGAAGATTTATGGCATCATCAGATTTAGGAGAAATTAACGATTTTTGATATTAAAGCTTGGGGACAAATATATGGATTCATTCGTACGGATTCGAAGTTAAGTGTGGCCCTATCGTTGTTTATTCTGCATCGGGCTGGATGTTATTTTTGGTCATTTGTGTTTGGTGCTCATGTTTTAGATACTTGTTGGGGACGAAAAGTGATCCGTTTTCCGTTTTTTCTAACACAACTAAGTCGAATACTGCTAAATGTATTTTTGTTTATCACTGGGCTGGTTTTCATGCACATGTAGGCGTCCTGATTCAACATTTAAGCATTGCCGGGAATGTTAATAATTTTATTGATTTAGTTGCAGAGATATGGAAACACAGGAGCTCCAAAAAAATTATACGATTTCGGGGAATTTTAGAGCTCATTTCATAACACAATCAGAATTCATTTCTTAACTTTTAGCACATGGTGGAAGAGGGAGTTATGTTATTTTTGTAAAGATAGTTGCGTCAGACAAACGTCCTACAGCGATCACTGAACATTTCAACCAAATCGTTTGATAAATCTTTCATGAAAGATGTGTTTGTTATGATTAAAATATTTTTTCACAACGCCGAAAGGTTTCGCATATTTTCTGATGTCCAGTTGATATCGTTTATGGATTATGCAATTGGTTTCACATTGCAATTTCACGTAGCAGGCGCAATGAATTTCTGATTATGATGGCTAATCTGCAAGTTGGTAGTCTTTGTTAATTCAGGAAAAGATTATCAGATCCGGACATTACTGGAGACAAAAATCTGATCTCTTGAAATACGAATAGAGTTTGCTGTCTTCTCACTTATCCAATTCGTCCATTGAGATTATCCACCAGTGAGGTTCTGAATATCAGTCATGTCGTTCACTCAGAATTCACTTACTTTCGTTGCTTCGATCAGCTTAATGAGAAATGTGCATGCCAATATAAAATTTTGTTGTCAGGAAGGTACTGTTGTCAGGAAGGTACTGCTTTTGTTGTCAGGAAGGTACTGATGCAGAAGTACTTGAATGTTTTCTTGTGTCATGGGAATTCATGGATTATGGACATTGCTGCATCCGGTGGGAAAGCCGGTCTCTTTGGACCTGCTTGAAAACAAGATTCTTGGAGTAGATGTCTCACTGTGGTTACATCAATCATTAAAAGGTCATCATAGAAAAGATGCAGAGCAACAAGTAAAAAATGCACATCTGATTGGAATGTTCAATCGAATCTGCAAGTTGCTCTTTTTCAGAGTGAAGCCAGTCGTTGTGTTTGATGGTGGCGTTCCTAAACTGAAACTGGAAACATTGCTTTCGTCCTCCGTGTTTTGATCAACGTGAGTCATCCACAACGCCGACGTCGTGTTCTGTTTTCACTACGAACATTGAATTTCGAATTTCAAACCGACGCCATTTTTGTGTACCCCTCATAGAGGCGTGGACGGCAGAGGCTAGCGTCAGTGGCGTGACGCAACAGAGCATCTCGACAGTGTTGCCAGCGGAAATTGAAATCCAACATTGCCTCCGTGATTTCGCATTTTCTGCAATGCCACGAAAGTCAAAATTGCAAGCGGCGGTGACATATTGTCTTGATGCCTGCAGCTTTGGCGGAAAGGAG
>JASGXE010007933.1:0-17414 GCA_030068105.1 Sinentomon sp. SZTP_YWyxl
TCCGCCAAAATCGGTCCCCAACCGTTTTCAATCAGCGCACTTTTCAAATTTCCCGCTTTTTTTCTCTCAAGGTCCTGTTGAAGGGCCTTTTTTCGGATCGCGCGACATCTGCCCCCGCCGAAATTTGAATTTTCGGGCAGTTGAAAGACGCGCGATTCAGCCAACGCTTGTTTCACGTGAATTGTTGCATTCGTTCAGAAATGGCGTCGCATTGAAATTTCCTGTTTTTTCCAGTTTTTGCTCAATTTTGATGCGGTTTGAAGCGTTTTGTGGGTATCTTGGCCGTTTTTTTGTGCGGAGGTGTTTTTTTTTTGTTGAAAACATTAAATTATACCTAGGCGATTTTAATGACACAGAGCAGAAATCTGGCTTGAGTGGGCGGGAAATGCATGCATTTCCGATTTTTTCCGTTTTTCGAAAATCCTTGCAGATATTATTAATTCCGTCAGGGGCGACATTCCGTGTTTCCGAAACGCGCTGAAAAACATTTTAAAACCAGAATTCGCAATTTCGGGCTTGACCGGTTTAATGTGATTGCAAGCTAGACCTGCTATTTTTAGCATTTTTTCACCTGCCCCGATCCCATTCACAAAAAAAGCTTCGTAAGGGTGTGACTAAACTATAACTATGTTGGGGGCCACAGGCAGTAAAAGCCATTGGACGTGGTAAACCCCGGTCAGACATGCGTCATTTTTTTGCCTCGGCAATTACCACAACAACAATCAAGTCGTCGTGTTCTCTCACCGAGGCAGCATGTATCTTTTTGTGTTGAGATAAGACGCCGTCGCGATCGGCAGTAAAAAAGAAAAACATGGTTTCAAGTGCAAACCATCGGTGCAGAGAGATTGCGGTACAGTTTTAGAAACCCATGGTGGGTATTGTCAAGAAATGTGGCCAGAAAAATAAAAATAAAAGAACAACACGAACCAGGTCAGGCGACGTGAAGATTCCAGCATGGCATAGTCCAGATGGTGACAGTTTGAGAGCAGGCTCGGTTGAATAGATAACACAACAACAAGTAATCAATTTGGTCACAAATTTATCAATTTCGGTAGGTACCTCAATTTTTAGTGCATGAAAACATGGAAAAAAGAAGGAAAAGGCACAATTAGCATAATATCTCCAAGGAAACGAAATGGGGGCATGATCCAAGTAACCTATATACCTACCTAGGCCTACCTACAACCTAGTACCTACCTACTAGGGCGATAAACTGAGTTTTGGCTTTATGGCAGATAAAAAACTGGCCTCTGATAGGTTTAGCATGTCATAAGAAATTCCAAGTTTGTTCCAGAGAAACACGTAGTTGTTTAGGAAAGAAAACCTAGAGACATTTTTGGAAAGGGAAGGTGGGATGAATGAAACGAGGTCACTGGCCCTCGTCGACCCTGTGTTTTTGACCAGGGTGCAACAGCATCCTGCCCATCCTCCCTCACCACGGACACATTTTCGAAAAATTGAAACACCCCTGAGCTTTCTCCTCTTAGCAAGGGATTCCCAGCCCAGCTCTTCCCTGAGCAATGTCACACTGGAGTGAAAAGAGAAGTCCCCAGAAACAAACCTCACTGCCCTGCGCTGGACAGCTTCAAGTGCATCAATGTGGCACTGAAGATGAGGATCCCAGGTCGTTGTTGAATATTCCAAGATGGAGCGAACCAATGAGAAGTAGAGTATTTCCTTTACCTTTCTGGAGGCGTGGGAATAGTGTCGGATAAGAAATTTTAGTTGATTTGATGCCCGTTTTACCATCTGACTTATATGAGGTCCCCAGTTCAGGGCAGGATTGAAATGAATGCCAAGGTATTTGATATTGTCTGGGCGAGACAACACAGAGGGACCAATGAAATAATCTGAGATGGAAGGATGTGTAGATGAAGCAAATGACATGACAGATGTCTTTGCGATATTGATACTCATTTGATTCTCATCACACCATTTGACTATGGAATCTAGGTCATCCTGAAGGGCTTTGGAATCATCTGGAGACCTGATAACTCTGTAGAGGACTATATCATCTGCAAACAACCTGATGTTGGAGATGATATTATCTGCAATATCATTAATATAAAGAGAAAGAGGAGAGGGCCACACACTGAGCCTTGAGGAATGCCACTAGTGAGTGGGTGGGCCTCAGATAGATCGTTGCAAACAAGAACCTGGAACTGCCTGTCAGAGATAAAATTTGAGAGCCACAAGAAAAGATTTTCAGGAATTCTCAGCCTAGATAGCTTTGAGAGAAGAATAGGTATTGAGACTTTGTCAAATGCCTTAACCAGGTCAATGAAAATTGCATCAGACTGACTGGACTCTCCGAGAGCAGTGGCGATGTCATGCACGAAACTGGTGAGTTGGGACTCGCAAGAGAACTTGCTGCGGAAACCGTGCTGATGCTGGGAGAAGAATTTTTGACCCTCAAGCAACCTATATAAATAGCCGGCTACCATCTTTTCCATAAGTTTAGCTGAAGAGCTGATGAGACTTATTGGTCGGAAGGAGGTAGTTGAAAGAGGCTGGCCACCTTTAGGTAGTGGTATCACTATACTCATTTTCCAATCAGTTGGGATTACATTTTGGGCCAAAGATACTGAGAAGAGCACAAAAAGGAAAGTTTTTATTTTGTCACAGTGGTTTTTAAGGAATGCCATAGGTATGGAATCAATGAGATTGAAGGAGGAGTTTTTTGATGTTTTGATCGCTTCAACCACCGCTTCCATGGAAATTAAGTCAGCATCACGGAGAAAGGCTTGAACTCGGTTTTGGGTGACAGCGGAGGCAGCAGGAATCTTTGTGTTGAGATAGCTTTTCAGAGCCAAAGCAAAACAGCTACTCGACCCAGCATTGGCACCAGAGGGACCTTGACTGGAAGTTTTGCTATTGTGGAACTTCCAAAACTGCTTTGATGTGATGACATCATTGATTGCAAGCTTCTGAACAAAACGTGCCTCAATGAAATTCAGATTGTTTTGGTAATCCTTTAAAGCAGCAGCATAAAGAGGGAACAGATTCTGGTTTGAGGAGCAGGAAGAAAAAAGGTTCAACATTTTGAAGTATTTTTGGCGAAGACTGGCATTAAACCAAGGTGGGAAGGACAGATTTCTAATTTTAATTGGATCCCGCCTAGGAATAAAGTGATCAATGGTCAAAGTGCAAACTGTCTTGAATTCAGTCCAGAGCTGGTCAACTATGGGGTCAAGATTACAGAAGTCAAGCAGAGCAAAGTCAAGTAATCTATTGACGGCATCCCTGTCGTATTTGTCAAAAAGATATGTGCGGCCAAGGTCACTTTGGTGGGAAGGGAGAGGGGGAGGTGCACAACAATCAACCTGGAAACAGGCACTTATCATAAAGTGGTCACTCATGCCTATAAAGGATTTAATTGACATTGCTGTTGACTGTGGACAGTGAAAAATAAGATCAATAGCTGTTCCAACATTCGGCTCAAGCATGTCAGTGGGTCGAGACTAAAACGCTGAACCTGCTTGGCCTGCTTGTCCTGCTGGAAATCTGCTTGTCCTGCTGGTAATGGTTAAATAGGTTATTAGGCTATTGTTAGATTAGGTTATCCTAACATAAACTAACCTCACCAAACCCTGACCTGGCCATTACCAGCTGCCAGCAGGACAAGCAAGACACGCAGGACAAGCAGGTTCAGCGTTTTAGTCACTTCCGCTTCATGAGAAGCAAGATGTTGACTGTAGTGAAAAATTAAGCGTCGAAAGAAAAGATGAGCTTTCTACCAGTCAAACAAGGTTTACCTGCATTCTGCAAGCAACTCCACCGATGATGCATCAGAGCGAGGCGAGTCTGGGAGTTCTCCCGCCGAAGCAGTAAGTAGACCCTCCCAGTCCAACTCGTCAGCGTAATCAACAGAGCTAGGCGCCTACTTGCGATCAGAAAGTTAATCACAGCTTAGTATAGATGTTCACTGCAGTCCAAGAAACAAACAAGCACATTTTTATGGATGAGGAGGAGATTTCTGCTGACACAAACTCAGATAGCCTGGACCTGGTGCCACAATCTAAAAACAGGCCACTTCCTTCATTTTTTATTTTAGTATAGCAGGTAGCCTACTAAGAAAAATGGAGGTAGGTGAGTAAATAAGTCAAAATACAAAAGAAAACAACAAGAGAAGACACTTGCATCAAAAAACAGTTTGAAATTGAAAATGAAAATACAAACAAAAATAAATTCATGAATAAGCCTAAATAAAAACAATTCTTTGAGAAAAAAATGCATAGACAAAAATAACCTGGTAGGGGCTCAAAAAAAAACTAGGGGTTCAAAAAAAAGTTGGGTACCTGAGTCCATGGAATCAATCATGGCAGAAAAGTACCAACATCCCAGTCCAGTCTGTTCGAAGATCGATCATGAGCATGGTGCAGACCTTTCAAGTAGCTGTCTGACGTGATCACGAAAAGTGGGAGGGATCCTTCATTGTGAGGCAGTCTGGAGCAAGATTTAGACTATTCCAAAGAAAAATAGAGCCAACAAAGAAACTGTGTCTGTCCAGGTTTCCGAATGAGTAAGGGATTTTCAATGAAAGATTTTTACATTTTCTTGTAGAGCCTGTGCTCATCTTCCGACCGCAGTAGGCCCATCATCAGGGGTCTGCTGAGGCGAATGTCGGGAATTGAATCACATATTGTCCTATTCTTGGAGTCAGTTGCAAAAAAAAAAATCTTCAAATTACTAGGTAGTAGGTACCTACCCAGTCAAATTGCTGCAAGGTGAGAAGGTTCAATGAGGAGCTGGAGTTGTTGAGGAGGAACTGGATTTGTGAGATGGATGGAACAAGAGACGGACAGGCGGTCCGTTTCCGAAAACAAAAAAAAAAGTCTCTGGATGGAACAGAGACTTTTTCCGACCCTCGTGGCGCAGTGGTTAGCGCGTCGGACTCGTAATCTGAAGATTGCGGGTTCGAATCCCAGCTGGGACACGAGATTTGCCGTGGCACTTGTGTGTGCATCCTCCCTCGGCGAGGCACGGTAAATGAAATTTGCCATGGCACTTGTGTGTGCATCCTCCTTCGGCGAGGCATGGTGAATTCGGTCGGAAAGACAGACTTAAGTGGCCAGTCTGTTAGTCCTTCGGATGGGACTTTAAGAAGGAGGTCCCGTGTGTAGCATCACACTACGCACGTTAAAGAACACCTAGCTCCAGGTCCAAGACAGAGGCCTGGCAGGTTACATGAACACAGAAGCCACTTGGTATCACCCGCCGATACTCGACGTCGGTTCCTGCGGGTTGGCTGTGCCATAATACCGGCAGTATCGGCAGTTGTGACTGAGGTCTTGGGACCTGGAGCGGTGGGTGCTGTTGCGATTGCCCTCGGGAGTATGCCGGTACCTCGCCGGGACCCTTGATTGGGTGCCTGGAGCGGTGGGTGCTGGAGCAGCTACTCTCAGGTGACACTTGCCAGTACCTCGCCGGGACCATGGCTGACGACACAACAAAAACATGAACGATCGGACCACCAGCCCAAGGCTATCTGTCCATAAGACCCAAAGAAGAAGAAGAAAGAAGAAAGAACAGACACACACAAAGAATTTGGTGTTTCACAGGACAGGACAGGACCCCGATTTTCTGTCTTTGCCCTTTGGATTGGATGACACATGAAAATCTCTGGATGACACAGACGACAGGCAGTGGAGACTGGAGATGCCAATCTGGAATTGGCGTGGAGGCCCATTGCTCCATAAATTTTAAAGATTAAGACAAAACTTTTTCTTGGCAGCTTGAGATTGCGTTTGAGTCTGCTTTGCAGTAGGCGCTTGAAATTTAGAGGGGAGAGGTTGACTTCAGATAAGTGCAGAGGGCTATTGGAGCGGGAATAGGAGTCAGGATTCGGCTTGCTGGAGAAGTCTCCATTCTGGATCAAACTTGTTGCCATCTTTGTGGTTCAATACTTGTGCACCTGCCTCACCGATCTCAATGGCTTCTCTGCATTCTCGGACCTTGTACGAGTATGAATTACTCACACAGTGAATTTGGTTTTACAATGATTTTGCATGTTTCCCGTTTGGGTGGAAGACTGGGTGGAAGATGGGAGAGAATAATTCAAGTTATGCAGTGGTGTCTTTTTCTTTCTTGATGTCAATTGTCATTGATGTTCCTTGACCCTATCCCTGAAGTTCCTCTTAGTCATGCCGATGCAAAATGCATATTCGGCATGACGAAGAGGAACTAGATATGCAGTTAATTTGCACAGTTGCTATTGCGTCAGCCTGTCTCTTGCATTTCTGTTGTTGGCAATATTGGTGATGAGTTTGTCTCTGGGTTTCAGGACTGACTCAATTTTGAACTTCCTCATGGTCTTCCGCAATTTGGCTGAAATTGTTGGTACATACGGAAGAGAAATACCATGATCAGATTTGGGTTTCAGTTTCAAGAAAGTTGCCGCTGGAGCGTGGCACATCTTGGAATTCAGCTGATCAATAGTGTGAGACAGGTGTAGCCTGCTGTGACGGGGATGAGCTGCACAAATTCAAAAGTTTTTATTCCTTCTTTATTTCACGTGTATTTTAATTGCATCTTTACTTGGAACGGAGTTTGGCAGCTTGGCAGAAAACAGGTCCAATATTACAATCACGTTTTTAATATTGTCGTAAATCTTCCCATTGGTTCGAATTATATTTTGTCAATTTTAGCATGTTCTTATGTCAAGTCAATCGAAGTAATTTCGTAAAACCTTTTCCATTTGCATTCCCAAAATTCATTTTATTGTCAGTCATTTCATTCACTACAGTCATTGGGTCGTAGGAAGTGGTCCTACTGCTACCTGGTCCGACCGTAACCTGGTCCTACTCATTTTTAGTCCAACCGTAACCTGGTCCTACCGTAACCAAGTCCTACCGTAACCAAGTCCTACCGTAATCTGGTCCAACCGTAATCTGGTCCTACCGTAATCTGGTCCTACCGTAATCAGGTCCTACAGTAACCTGGTCCTACCGTAATCTGGTCCTACCGTAACCAAGTCCTACCGTAACCTGATCCTACCGTGATCTGGTCCAACCGTAATCTGGTCCTACCGTAACCTGATCCTACCGTAACCATGTCCTACCGTAATTTGAATCTACCGTGATCTGGTCCGACCGTAACCTGGTTCTACCGTAACCTGGACCTACTGTAACCAAGTCCTACCGTAATTTGGACCTACTGCAATCTGGACCAACCGTAATCTGGTCCTACCGTAATCTGTTCCTAGCGTAATCTGGTCCTACCGTAACCTGGACCTACCGTAACCTGGACCTACCGTAATCTGGACCTACCGTAATCTGGTCCTACCGTAACCTGGTCCTACCGTAACTAGGTCCTACCGTAATCTGGTCCAACAGTAATCTGGTCCTTCCGTAACCAGGTCCTACCGTGATCTGGTCCTACCGTAACTAAGTTCTACTGGGATCTGGTCCGAAATGCAGGCACAGTTTCGCAGTGGCAGTTGTGTTGTTTTGATACTGGTTCTCGAAAGTACCCCGCTGCAAATTAACGATGAATCACGAAAGACAGAAATCAAACCTAACCTAACCGTACCTAACCTAACCTGGCCTGACCTAAACTCCCAACTGGCCGGCCCCCTCCGGCTACTCCCCATCAAAGTCGTGAAAAATTCACCGAGCGGTTATTGCGTCCATGTTTGTCTCTTATCTTTACGGCAGCAGGAGTGCAATCACGTTTAGAACAAAAACAACGCAACTACCTCAGCGCAAACATCCAGAAATTCTGGAAAAAATGCGGTTTGGCTTTTGGTCCTTCCGTAACCAGGTCCTACCGTAACCAGGTCCAACCGCAACCTGGTCCTACCATAATCAGGTCCTACCGTAATCTGGTCCTACCGTAATCTAGTCCTACCGTAATTTGGTCCTACCGTAATCTGGTCCTACCGTAACCAAGTCCTACCGTAATTTGGACCTACCGTAACCAGGTCCTACCGTAATCTGGTCCTACCGTAACTTGGTCATACCGTTACCAGGTCCTACCGTAATCTGAACCTGCCGTAATCTGGTCCTACCGTAATCTGGTCCTACCATAACCTGGTCCTACTGTAACCAGGTCCTACCGCAATCTGGACCGACCGTAATCTGGTACTACCGTAATCTAGTCCTACCGTAATCTGGTCCGACCGAAATCTGGTCCCACGGTAATCTGGTCCTACGGTAATCTGGTCCTACCGTAACCTGGTCCTACCGTAATCTGGTCCTACCGTAATCTAGTCCTACCGTAACCTGGTCCTACCGAAACTTGGTCCAACCGTAACTTGGATCGAATGAAATTTGGATCGAATTTTTTCGAGGCGCAAAGAAAAAGTATGACCAGATTACGGTAGGACCAGATTACGGTCGGACCAGGTTACGGTAGGACCAAATAGCAGTAGGACCAGTTCTGTTCCCCCCAGTCATTCAGTCCTTCATTCTATATTTGTTCGCCGGGGACCGTTCGTGTCGTGGGAAGGCATCAGGGGCCGACCTCTGGATGGCGTTTTTGTGGGTGGTGGAGGCGACATTGAGCGCAACCTCCTGAGACGGACACATTTCGCTCGTTTCAAAGATTTCGCAATCATTTCGGCCAAATTTTCAGCAATTTGTCTTGTTATTTTTCGCTGATGTTTCACTGCATTTCCTTCTACTCTTTTACATTTTTGTCACATTCTGGGTTTAAAAACAACCAGTAAAGGACCAGAAAACCTTTCACGTCAAAATCGTATTTTGTTGTCGAGAAAATTGTCAAAACCCATCCAAAATCAGTCGCTTGCCACACCCCTACTGGTGAAGTCACTTCAATCCAGAAAAGAGACTCCAAGTTTTTCCCGAGTTCTGATCGGCAAAAGCGGTACATTGATGCAGAGGCATTGCGTGACTATAGGGGCATCAAAGCGACAAGCATTGGAACGGGACCCTTTTGGTTTGAAGTCAGAGTCATAGAAGGTACTTGTGCATTGTTTTTGAGGACGTTGGAGTTATCGTTGTCTCTAGATGTGAAAGAACTTTACAAGTATTAATCCAGGAGAGGAACTCCCGTTTTCGTTTACTGATGTGTGCTTATGATTCGCCAAAGGAATTCGAATCGCTGTGAGGTTCAGAGTGCTAACCCAAGTAAATATACCTCGTGATAAACCGCACCCCAATCCTCATCTAAAGCCCATCAACCTCCCCCCCCGTGACATGGAGGTCCCCTGCCAGACTTCGTCGGCGGCATATTAGTTCGGTGATCGGACATACGCAATACTACTTGGACACTGTTATGGAGAGGAGTGGCGAGAGACATCAGGATTTTCTTCAAGACTTTTTTTCTTCAAGACTCGCCGGGATTTTCATTGTTGAATTCGAGTTCGTGTAGTTTATTGGAAAACGACATGGGAATGTATGGCCAGTGAGCAGAGAACATCCAATCGTTTACATAATTTACCCCCCGATTTATCTGCAGAAGATTTGGTAAATTTGGATATTCATTCCCGAAAGAAAGGAAGATTATGCTGAAAGGGAAAATTCTCAGATTTCCGGGAAAAAGCATTCTTCGACTCTGCAACCCGCAAATTCGCAACCTGCAACCCCGCAAGCGTATCGGCAAGGTAACAAAATGAATCAAGTTCAAATCAAGGTCAAGGGTATATGAAAATATTTGCAAGAGTGGGCGATAGCGGACTACCCATTGGGAGATATTTAGGGTAATCTATCTGTAGAAATCTTGTTACCAATCCACTGAAAGGTGGTGTTGTTGAAAAAGATGTTCTAAATGATCGATGAGTGTGATGTTAAAGAAAACATTCTTCTTGACGAGAGTTTCTTCTAGGCTGGTTAGTGCCTTCTCATTGTTCACATTGGTAAAGAGGGATATATGTCACCCAAAATGCAGAGGGTGTCTTGTGGATCCCATTTCACACAGGACAGGTGTTCAATAACCTTACGATTGTTGTAAACAGCATATGTCGCAATGGGGTCATTGCCCGCTTCCTGCAATTCAAGTACCGGAAACGCTTCTGCTGTGGGCTGCCGGCTGATGCTGAGCAATGGGAAGTTTTGTTTGTGGACCAATCTTAACCAGTTTGGAAAGATCGGACAGTCCTGGATACACTTCTAACGGTCATTTGGTGGTATGATTAGGGAATTTTTGATCTTACTGAGCAGTGGCGTCATGTCGGCCGCGGACTTCTGATAATGCTGTTGGGACTTTAAGAATGCTGTTCATTTTAACTTGCCGTGCTCAAGGCAAGCTTTCCAAATTACCAATAATTTCTTTTTTTTTATCGTGCTGCTCTTTCTTCTGACCGCATCACCTTCGGCTGTAGGCCTCGACATATCCTTGTATGGTTTTGCCGCAAAGAATTTCAAGGCCATCCACTCTACAGATCCAGCGTTCAATTTCCATGTGAAGATGCACCATGTATGAGTCAATGAGTACCGAGAGCAAAGCACCCGAAAAAATGCATGCTAAAAGAATATTATTTATGTATCACTGTTTGCATAACGAGCATTGCATTGCATTTGAAGCACTCATCATGACCGGAGTGCCCTCGCAGAATAGAAGGTCCCATGGGATCATGGGGATGTTTCGACGAAACGTGCCAAACATGGAAACACAAAGAAAACATTCCAATAATATATGGAGGGCATTTCTGTACGGTGATGGATGATGGGCCGCTAGTTTTTTTTTTGACACTCAATCGGATCGGGGGACTGGGACAGAACGGACTGAGGCAGAATGGGACTGAGGCAGAATTTTTTTATCGGCCTCTGTCCACTTCTGCCCCAGTTGCCCATTCTGCCTCTGTCCCAATCTGCCTCAGTCACATTCTGCCTCAGTCCCATTCTGCCTCAATCTCATTCTGCCTCATTCCCATTCTGCCTCAGTCCCATTCTGCCCCAGTCCCATTCTGCCTCAGTCCCATTCTGCCTCAGTCTCATTCTGCCTCAGTCCCATTATGCCTCAGTCCCATTCTGTCTCAGTCCCATTCTGCCTCAGTCCCATTCTGCCTCAGTCCCATTCTGCCTCAGTCTTATTCTGCCTCGGTCCCATTCTGCCTCTGTCACATTCTTCCTCAGTCCCATTCTGCTCCAGTCCCATTCGGCCTCAGTCCACTGAATTTGCGGAAGGGCTCTTTGGTGCTTTTCATCCCCAACCATTTATCCTCTGCGCGACTCAGACGAGACACCGAAGTCGGTAGTACTGAACGGGTTATCACCATTGCTCAGTGCTCTGTGACAAACTTAAGGCTAACTAAACCTAACCTAACCTGAGCTCACCCAACCTAACCTATCCTGACACACGCGTATCCTAAATCGTCCTCATCTCCCTATCCTATCGTGCTGACTGATGAGGCAGCAGTGGGTCATTTCTTTTCGCCATCGAAATTCGAGTGGAGCAATGTCATGTCACTCAATGTCAAACCCACCCAACTCCATGCCCGCAACAAAGGAAAAAATTCTACCCCAGTCCCATTCTCACTCAGTCCCATTCTGACTCAGTCCCATTCTGCCTCAGTCCCATTCTGCCTCAGTCCCATTCTGCCTCAGTCCCATTCTGCCTCTCTCATTCTGCCTCTGTCTCATTCTGCCTCAGTCCCATTCTGCCTCAGTCTCATTCTGCCTCAGTCCCATTCTGCCTCAGTCCAATTCTGCCTGTCCCATTCTCCCAGTCTCATTCTGCCTCAGTCCCATTCTGCCTCAGTCCCGTTCTGTCTCAATCCCATTCTGCCTCAGTCCCATTCTGCCTCAGTCCCATTCTGCCTCAGTCCCATTCTGCCTCAGTCCCATTCTACCTCAGTCCCATTCTGCCTGTCCCTTCTGCCTCAGTCCCATTCTGCCTCAGTCTCATTATGCCTCAGTCACATTCTTCCTCAGTCCCATTCTGCCTCAGTCCCATTCTACCTCTGTCCCATTCTATCCCAGTCCATTCTATCCCTGCCACCGGTCTCACCCAATCCGATTGCAGAGAAATATGAAATAAAGGACTCCGAACAGCCGAAGAGCAGCTCGGTGCAAGGGGAGTTGGGCCGATGGGGATCATGCTCCCGTGAGGTGATCACTGCGCCCCTTTAACCAAACTCCAGTAAACAATGTGATCGTTGATTGTGAGCAGCATGCATGGAGTTTTTGCCATGGGAAGAGAGATCTCAACCGCTCCGGCGATTTATTTGCACGGATCATGCATGACGAAAGGCGCAACTTGAAGGAAATCATAAATTTTATATTTCAGGTGTTATGTGGACCAACACTCGTACATGCTCGTACTTTGGGCATCATTCCGATATGTGACAAAAGATATCAAGCTCCGGAATTTGACTGCAACTTTTGACGATTTTCCGATTTGGGGCTATTCCGTTTGAAGCTTTTCGGCATTCCCAAGTATGTGAGCAACAATGGGATACGAAGTATACCTGCGACTTTTCTGGACAAAAATGTCAATTTCGATAAACTTTGTCAACCAAATTTTAGAAAAAAAATGATGACTTAATGAAGCTGCCAACATGCCTCTCCTCCTTCTGAAGGCGCTCACAAGCATGCCGCCAAATTGAGATCCGCGTCGAAACGTGGGAAAATCTATGAGGCTTTGTTTGCTTGAAATGCTGCTGTTGGTTTCCATGGCAACCAAACAACTGTGGACTGCCGCGGCTCGAATTTGAGTTTTGAACATGTCACTTCTCCGGATCGATTGTTGCAGTCGAAGCTTGTGTTTTGCAATTTGCGTTGCAGTCGCAAAACGTATCCGCGGAATTCGAGCAAAGAACATTTGGACGTGGGAACATGGCCACCACAGCTCGAATAAAGTCATCAACATCGCTGCTGATACTTTATTTGATTCGCTGCCGTTAGTTTTGGTTTGCAACTGAGATTCGTATCCTCAGGACTTTTTCCACGAAAACGAAAACCAATATGCATATTCATGTGTTTGTTGTAAATTATTATTTCCCTTGCTTTGTATGTTTTGTAATCCTTGATGCAAATGTGTGTATCATATTCAATAGGAGGCAACTCCGACGAATAAAGAATTCATTCATTCATTCATTCATTCATTCATTCATTCATTCATTCGTTAATTACTTCACCACTGAAAAACATCATTTCATCAAAACAAAAACATGAGATTTGTGTGCGCCTGCTGCACACATTGAATCGACTGGTCGCCTTGGACAAATTAAAGGGAGCTAAGTGAAAACAGAGAAATGAAAAATATTGTTGAGCAATACCTAATGGGTTTTAAATGGAAAATCGCAGAAGTAGAAACAAAAGTTTCTATCACTTAGCTCCCTTTAATTTGGCCATGGCGTGTTGTAATGAACCCTTTGTCAATGTCCTGGAAAAAGGAGGTGGGGGCCGGTTCCTTTGTTGCTTGCAGCGTGTTAGTTCAGCTGCGGCGCGCTTTAAAAAATGCGATAAAATTTCGTTAAAACATGATTTTTCCGGGAACTAGCAACCAATACCCAGTTGTAAAATCGATATAGCCAACAAGCAATTTGGAAAGTCCAGAACCATCAGCAAAAGTCGAAAATTCAAGAGCAAACAACCAAGTTGAAGTTGCGATCAAGTTGGAAATCGAGAACCAAATTGGAAAATATTGACAGATCCCCCTTCATTTGCCAAGTTCTCTGTGCCGGCGAGTGGGACAGTTTCAAAAAATTTCCAAAGTCCACAGTTTCTTGTCCAAAGTCCAAAAAAAGTCCAAAGTTTCATTTTGCTCACCGGCCAAACGTTTCGACGACTTTGGCACCAGTCGGGCCTCCGCACAATGCAAAGATATGAGGGCTTCGTTCCGTCTTTCCACCTGAGGCCATGCAGTTTCAATTTTTTTAACTCAAAAAAACATTCTGTTGTCCCTGTTTTTGTATTTTTCAATAAAGTATCCATTAATTAAAGATTTGACTACAGGGCACCTCTGGTGCCAAAAAAGTCTGGGGTTTCTGGGGTTTCTGGGGCAAAATTTCTGGGGTTTCTGTGTGGTTTCCATTCATACCAAAAATTTTTGATTGAATGGGAGCTCAAAGGGATATATGCACATAGACGTTATGAAGGCTGAGTGAAGTTTTTCTTGGGATTACATTGAAAAATTTAAGATTCAGGGGCCTTTATTCTGTAGCTTCCCTCAACTAGAAAGAGCCCTTGAGGGGGGTGGTAAACTCTATACGCGTCAACTTTTTTGTTTCTCGACGGATTTTTTATTTTTTTTAATTTTGCAGGTGAAAAGAGCATAAAAATATTAAGATTGATAAATTTACATGTTACGTGTAATTTGTATGCCTTACACCTGAGTGCAGGCAAACACAGGCACGAAAAAGGCCGCCGGCAAAAATTCATCTCCTCCAAAACCGTCTGGCAGAATGAAGCCAGACGGTTTAAACCGCCATGTTTTAACTGCCATGTTTAAACCGGAAAATAGTGACTGTACGAGTGCTTGCTTTTCTGATGAGTGGGTACGAACTTTTCTCGCAAAACGAGCGACTGCTCTTACCGCATGAAAAAGGCTTGTGCAGAAAGAAATTCAAGGTTCTGTCGTTTAAAAGGGGGGACACAATTGCACGATCACAGGGAAACATTTTCAGAAAAAGCCGTACTCTTAGCCGTGCAATTGTGTCCCCCTTTGGCTCCGGCAGACGGTACAGGGTGTGCTTTTTTCTGTCGTGCAATTGTGTTATCCTCGAAACGGTTTTCTTTTGCATTTTCTTGCTTTTCTGCCTGCATTATATTTTTTCTCATTCCAAATCAAAAATTGCGGCTGAGCAAAACATGGGGTTTAGTCAGGGCCGTAGCTAATGGGGGGAAGCTCCCCCCAAAGTTGGCCAGAAAATACGGGGAGTTGGGAAATACGGGGAGCAGGGAAATACGGGGAGCAGGGAAATACGGGGAGCAGAAAATACGGGGAGCAGAAAATACGGAGAGCAGGGAAAATGCAGCCGCTTCGCGGCTGCATTTTCCCTGCTCCCAACTCCTCCGTATTCGGTGAGGACAAGAGGATTTTCCCAACTCCAAGAAATTTTCAACTCCCAACCCAACTCCCAAAATTCCCAACTCTCGGAAAATGAGAATATTGTGATATGTAAATGTAGTTGGGAAAGTTGAGCCGGGAAGCAACTTGCTTAAGCAACCGCACTCACAATTCAGTGCTACACCACTGAGCATAAATGTTACTAATTTCCCCATACCGGCCATCCTGAGCCAACTCCAAATGCGGCTCATATTTTCCCAACTCCCGACTCCAAACGCGGTTGCATTTTCCCAACTCCCGACTTCAATTTCCCAACTTCCATGTTCCCCACCCCCGAGTTCGGAAATGGAATATCTGCGGCTGCACTTTCCCAACTCCAGACTTAATTTTCCCACCTCCCATTTTCCCAACTCCCGAGTTGGGAAAATGAAAATGCGATATCCCATCGCGGATTTCCCTTACGAAACAAGTCATGACTTTATCATGATTTTAACATGAGTTTCTCATGAAAATCATGAGAAAAACATGATATTTCAAAATGCATGACAAAATATGCATGATAAAAGCAGGGTGTGTAAAAGAACAAGTGAGCGAACTCCGGGATTTTCGTGGCACAAAAAGTGCATTGCGGTGTTGCGGCGTGTCCAGGCGGAGTGCGCTACGAAAGACATGCGAGTGAATGGCGGACCGCGGTGCGATGCCCACAGAAAGTTGAATTTCTCCTGAACAAAGCGACGGTTTTTGATGCGGCTTGCTGTGGTGCAAAGCTGAAAAATGAGCGCTTCCACACATGTATAATAATCCCAACCTTTCGTCGGGTAAACCTCTAAACCATTTGAGTAACAAAAGTGCTCAAATTTCGGTGTTATAAAATTCCGGGTTCCTGCCAGGCATTTTCAAAGATTGTGCAATTTTTTCCGTTACAACATGGTTACTATCAGCGGAAGAGTTGTAGAGGAAGCCTTCTAGTTTCCAAAAATACCAAAATCGTTGAATTTGAACACCATTTGGCAATTTTATGGCCTGGGAGGCGCGGCCTCTTCTCCGCTCAAAAACGAAACGATGCATCGTTTCGTTTTTGAGCGGAGAAGAGGCCGCGCCTCCCAGGCCATAAAATTGCCAAATGGTGTTCAAATTCAACGATTTTGGTATTTTTGGAAACTAGAAGGCTTCCTCTACAACTCTTCCGCTGATAGTAACCATGTTGTAACGGAAAAAATTGCACAATCTTTGAAAATGCCTGGCAGGAACCCGGAATTTTATAACACCGAAATTTGAGCACTTTTGTTACTCAAATGGTTTAGAGGTTTACCCGACGAAAGGTTGGGATTATTATACATGTGTGGAAGCGCTCATTTTTCAGCTTTGCACCACAGCAAGCCGCATCAAAAACCGTCGCTTTGTTCAGGAGAAATTCAACTTTCTGTGGGCATCGCACCGCGGTCCGCCATTCACTCGCATGTCTTTCGTAGCGCACTCCGCCTTGATACGCCGCAATCCAGCAGTACACATTTCGGTCTCATTTCTGCTCCCATTTGACTCCATGTTAAATGGAGCGCAGTTCTTTCACTTCTTATTTACACACCTTGATAAAAGCATGAGAAAACCATGACTTCGAATCCTACGAAAAAAATCATGATGTTGTCATGACTTTATCATGACTTTGTCATGACAAAATCATGGATTCATCATGGTGTCAACATCATGACATTGTCATGATAAACTCATGAAAAACTCATGAGTTTCACATGATGAACATCATTAAAAAAATCATGTTAAAAGCATGATCATATCATGAAAAAGTCTAGAAAACGTTTAATATTTGGAAGATGGTAGCACCTGTGGCAACACAACCTATGTGAACATTGCAGTTCACAATTTTGGACTAGTAGGTATATACGAAACCCACAAAAAATATCCCACACGCAACACCTTTTCAAGATCATATAATTTGGTGAATATTCACTTTCGGAACAAGCAACAATGCAGCTTCACAGAGCTGAAACCCAAACAATTTTAAAGACATATTTTCCGGAAATGGTCACATCATGAAATCTGACTTCAAAATACTTTTTATCTTCCGGTCCTAGTCGCACCACCAAAATGAAAGCGCGTAGACAATGTAAAATCCCAGAATTGTCCCTATTGAGTTAGGGACAAAGAACAGGATTGTGATTGTGACTATAAGCTGTTGTGGTTTAAAAAGAGTCATCTAAATCCGAACAGACAAAAGGGAGACTTTCGGAAAAGAAACATCGAAGATCATCATGAGAATGCCATGACATTGTCGTGACTTTGTTATGGCAATATCATGGTTACGTCATGACAAAGGCATGACTTTGTCATGTCAAGGTCATGGCATTGTCATGATAATGTCATGATAAACTCATCGAATTTTCATGATGTTGGCCACGTCATGACAAAGTCATGAGAATAACAAGGGGCCAAAACCTCAAGGTTTTATCATGATTTTCCCATGATGAAAAAAGTCATGATTTTCT
>JASGXE010007934.1:0-17338 GCA_030068105.1 Sinentomon sp. SZTP_YWyxl
AGGTTCCGTCTCAAAATGGCTGCACAATCAGATGGCATGCCCTCAAACCAAATTTCAACATAAGCACCCAAACAGATGCCTTTTTTATCTCTCTTTGTGTCGACTTTGTGTTGTGTTATTTGAGTGGAGTGAATTGGTATAGTGACATCCATCCAGTGCAGCCAATTTTCATTTAATCGACTTTAATTGACTCATATGTTCGCATGAAGATGGCTTTGTGAATGAAATACACAAGACAGATTCAGATGGGAATGACATTTTTTTTTTTGACATTTGGCAGTCCAGGAAACCTAAAGACTCTTTCATCCTGGTTTGAAATGTTATGGGGTGATAATTTTGAGATTTTGTCAATAACTTTTGTGGTGTGATTTTGTGATTTCTGTGAAATAATTTACCAAGATTGTGCATATGAGAGACACTCCACTTAAAGAGTCTTGCTGACTTGTTTGTTACTATCGGTAAAAATTGTTTTTTTTTTGCCGAATAGGCTTAGCATTGAGATTCCAGTGAGATCCAATGATAACATTACCATTTTTCTTCTTTCAAACGAAATCTCCCCATCTTGTAATCAGGATTAATTGCATATTTCAAAAAGTTGTCTTTGTTTCTTTATTTCATTTTATTCTATTCTATTCTATCTTTATCCTTATCTAGTCGATGATACTGTTTTGATGAGGAAGCGGCAGATGCTTTACGATGAGTATGAGAACAGCTCTGCTCTCAGGTAAGAGAAAGAACTCCAACTACTTCACTAATAATTGTATTGGCCGGCAGCAAAGTTAGAGGAGAACCAACCAGTTTCAGTTGCAAACAAATAATTTGTTTGCAACTGAAACTGGTTGGTTCTCCTCTAACTCTGCTGCCGGCAATTTCAGCCGTTATTCACATGCCCTTCCTAGAATTGTGTCTTTTATTCATCCCTCTGAAGTGCAATATTTCTGCAGATTGGCACAAACAAACAAGAATTAAAAATGTTGCACCGTTCTTCTGCACTACCTGTGCAAAGTCACAATTTTTTTCCTTTAACCGTTTCCGGTCCAGAGCGCCACATGTGGCGCGCATGGAACTGCGCTGTGCAGACCAGTTGAGATCCCTCGGCAGTGGCACCAAGTCCAGAGCGCCAATAGTGGCGCTCTGCTGCAGAAACATAAAAGACCAGAGATGCGGCAGTGGAGGAGTCCACCAAGTCCAGATTTTTGCGCGATCTCATGCGACTGCCCTCAAGCCGCATTTTACTGCAAGAATGAGAAGTTTGTTACCCATGATAGCCAATAAAGGTTTGGAATTTTATGCTGGCAATGTTATTGGTCAGAAGTTAACATGCTTGGAATGGACAAAAGTAAGACGAAATATCTGCAAGTAATTGCTCACACCAATCGCATGTCTGTGAGAAGCCACCCTGATGAATTTCAAAGGCGGAGCAAACAAAATATTTGTTGGCAAACAATGACACCGCCATTTTTCCTTTCAGTTATTTTTGGAGAAACGCCTGCAAAACGACAAAGCCACTCGAATTGAGGGCGGAGAATTCATCCAGAAAAAAGAAACATCAAAAATATATGCCCAAGTCCATCCTTAAAATGAGGGCAAAAGAAAATGAAATGAGGAAACCCCACCCACTCTGATGCATGCCGATTTTCAATCACGAGCTTGAGATGCCGCCCCAGAATGTTTTCTTTTCAAAATTCGTCTTGTTGAAGAAAGTGAGGCCTTTGCGCGTGCCGATCGGTCGTTCGCAATGAAGTGAAGTGTGCTCACAATCAAACCCAGAGTCCCACCCTCTGCAACCGACATCCCAAATCCCTGCCCCACTCACCACTGGATTTGTCCCTGCTGCTGCTCCATTCACAGTCCGATTTGATGGACACACATGTATACACTTCGCGAGAGCAGCAGAACGGTCAATGACCTGAATGCAGGCGATTTGTTCTTTGCACACGCAAACAGGCAAATGCCATGCGCTAAAGAGAAAGACATCAATGAACTCCGTGATGCTCAAGAACGAGTGACGGCTGAGAGAAGGGAGGCAGGAAGAAAACAGGAAAGTGAATGGTTTTGTCATGAAGTGCAGGACATGGGGAACTGATTTGGAATGACAGATTCGTGTTTTTTGCGCAAATTGACTTCAACGCGGTTCGATCCCGGAAGCATTTTAAACAAACCCTGCCGCGACTTTTGTTGGCAGACAGCGTTTTGTGCAAGAAGTTCGATTGGGGGTTCGTGCAAAAAAAAAAAATATTTTTTTCGTACCAAAAGCTATCTGAACTTGACCAAACCCTGTCCCCTCCCGGAAAAACAACGCTCACTGGGAGCCCCGGCCTGCCATCTAAAGTCGCGGCAGGGTGTGTGAACTGGCATCGCGGAAGGGGTGGATCCATATTACTAGCAAACTGCCCACGGTTGAAATCCCTTTCGCAAAACGTTTCCGCCTGGTTACGAAAAACAGCGATAATCAAACGGAAAGCGGTCATAACGAGCACACAACTGTGAGAATTTCTAAAAAAGAACATTTGCATTCTGCGCTAAAATAAAAAAAACATACACCTGCAAATTTCTTACCTTTGTAAGAAAGGGCTCCCTGTTTAAACGGAGCTGCCAGACGTGAACTGGGCCCTTTTGTCGCGCTCCATTTGGTTTTTTATGGGAAACAAAGTTTCAAAACAAAACCCAACTGCCTGTGAAGATGCTGAAACTGATCAACTGTTCAAACTGTTCCAGAAACTGAAGTGAAGGGGAGGGGATAACCAGGGTCTGTTCGAGTTGGTGTCAAAATGAAAGGGCTGTTTGTTCTGTGCGCGTGAAACTGGTCAGACGGATCGAATGATGTGAAACTGAATGAACTGATTGGTCGCTGAGATCTTGTCCAAGCGGCGCAAAAAGATCCAATTTTTCTCCGGAATGAAATTAGTTGTCTGTGCCTGCAGCGGGGATGTGTTCAAACGCCATGGATTGGACCAAACTGATCAAGGGGGATGGAACTGGTGGCACTGTTCAAGAGTTATGGAACGGACCGAACTGTTCAAACAGATTGGAACTGGTGGCACTGTTCAAGAGCTATGGAACGGACCGAACTGTTCAAACAGAATGGAACTGGTGGCACTGTTCAAGAGTGATGGAACGGACCAAACTGTTCAAACGGAATGGAACTGGTGGCACTGTTCAAGAGTTCTGTGACGGACCAAACTGTTCAAGCGGGATGGAATTGGTGGCACTGTTCAAGCAGCGTGGAACTGATCAAAATGATCAATGCCACACAAGGCAGGCTGTGTCGGGCATGCAAGGCATGCGAGGCTGGTATCCTTTCTGATTTTGTTTTCCAGACAGACGACACACCTCTTTCGGATCCTGCGGTTGCTTGAGTGCAACTTCGGGCGGTCTGACAAACGGTGCTCCGTTTCCCCGGAAGTTCTGGTGACCCCGTTGGCGATTTCGCGGTATCCCAGGGAGTACTTGTGCAGTGTCTTATCTATTGCTGCTCTGAGAAAATTGACCATCGGTGCCTGTGGGTTCTTTGAGGCGTATTTGTGCAGGATGTAAGCATTCAAATACATGTGGTTGACAATGTTGAATCCCACTTTCTTGAACCAGGTGTAGTTTTTTCGCAGTGAATTGTAGGGCTGGATTCGCTTGTCGGTGGCATCCACGGAACCCATTTTGGAGTCATAGTAGCTGACGTGTTTGGGCTTTTTGACAAGAACCTTGTCCCTGATGAGTGCCAGTGGGATTTGGGGCTCCTTGATGACCTTGCTGCGCTTTTGTGGGACCTGCTGGTTTTGGACATCAACTGGTGCTGCCGATGATGGTTTGCGCTCAGCTTTCTGGTGCCGGAATTTGTCCACAAAACCAGCAACATGTCTGGTGGTGAGAAGATAAACAGACTTCTTATCTTCAAATCGGACAAGAAGCTGATCCCCTTTTCGGACAAAGCAGGATTGCCCTTTCTCCAACTTGGTGTTTTTCAGCTCTGGTGGTCCTCCGCGATCGGCTCTCATTGTTCCTGTGAGGTAGGTCTGATGCCTCAAGAGGAATGATGCCAACTTCTCGCTCGTATACCAATTGTCGGTAATAATCTCCCGACCCTGGCCGAGAAGTTTTTGAACCAGGAAAACGACCACCCGTTCTGAAAGGGACAAGGTGTCGCCGTGCGGAATATGTGGGATTTGGTAAACATCCTGGGACACATACATGTGTATGTTCCAGGTGTATCCCTCTAGCTGTGGAAAGCTTGGGCAGGCCAGGAAGAATTTGATGCCGAATCTCTTGCGTTTCGACTTTATATACTGTTTAAAAAACAGCCGACCTTTGAAACCCATGAGGGACTCATCTACTGCCAGCACATCGCCAGGGTCTAACATGTTCATGGCATTATCTCTGAACAAATCCATGATCCCGTCCACACGGGTCCATGGCTTCCCCTTCTCGGCATTCTGTGGTGGTGCAAATCTGATGAACTTCAGAATTGATTTGAACCGATTTCGGCTCATGACCTTTGAGCAAAAGACCGGTGGACCTCCGGTCAGGATATCCCGGGACCAGTATGACTGAAGGTCATGGCACTTCACAATTCCAGTGAGTTGGTTTAGGCAGAGAAATGTGTACATCTCTGGAATTGTGACGTCATGCCATTTCAATCCATTCAGCAGCATCTTTGCTGGATGGACGCCAAAGAAAGCAGCAGCCCTCTGATTTGTCCAGTCGCACAAATTCGAAACAATTTGTGGGGTAAGAACTTCTTCAAGTGCAGAATTTTCATTTCTGCACTCCTCCATTTGAATTTCAGGATTGAAAGGTGTTATCCAAAATGGGGTGAAGTCAAAAGGTGGTGATGGCCTTTTGTCCGTTGTGTAATCAGCGATTGGTTTCCACCCACTCCAATCCAGTGGTCCATTGACAAGCGGTTCACTGTCGTCACTGTCACTGTCGTCACTTTCGTCCTCCACATCTGAATTGTCGTCACTGGTTGCGTCATCGTCGTTAGGCACATAGTCCGGGTCAGCATCATCCTCCAAATTTTCTGCAAATCTCGCTTCAACTTCTTCAACCATTCGCAAAACAGCCTCAACGTCCACCTCGTCGTTCACATCTTCCGGAAAATCATCCGTTGAACACCCCGCCATGGTCGCTCAAAGCACAAAACTCAAAGCCCTTCAAAAGCCTCTGACGGACTGAACGAGAACCCAAGTCTTCCTCTCAAGTGTGGATCGAAATTCCTGGGTCAACCTTGATCGTTTATTCACCCCAAAACTTTTTACTTTCTCCCAAATAATTTTTTCAAGACCGATTCGTTTTCCGTGCGCCCTTCATCCTGGGCATATTTTTGGGCTTTATTTGTGTCTCAATAAAAAAACAGGGTGTTTCAAATATTTATGCTGAAAAATCTGGACCTCTCTGCCACACATCGTTGGGAGTTTGTCAGGATGCCTAGTTTTTGTTATATCAGGAGTTCAACGTCATTTCAGGATAAAAATTCTCCCGCCGGCACAATGTTATCGACATGGACTTGTCCCCATGTGTTTGGGTTAGTTTTGGCACAGGATAAGGTGGGTTGCTGACGGTGTTTTATCGTCAACTTTTTATAAACCATTTCCCCTGAGCGCATGCTGGCCAAACTCAACTGTCACACATGTCATGAATAAGGGGTATACAGCGGTGATGCCATGATCTGTTCGAAGAAAAAATAACCAGATGGGTGAAATTTTCGTTTTTCTTCTGTATCATCCGAAATGTCATTTTACCGTTTTATGACACCCAGTATTTCCTTGTTTTGTTTGTTTATACGCCACTGTCTTACCTAACCTTCACATTCGTCTGTCCACAGTCAACTGCAATTTCCATGTGCTGTTATCCCATGTCAAATGAAAATGTATCATGCTCTGATCATGTTGCAAGATTTTTTCCGCAGTGAAATGGCCTTGCAATGCCGCCAAGAAAACGAAAGGCCAATGACACAGACTGTGCCTCCGAGAATATGCTCTCAGAGGCACCGCACAAACACCCAGGGCTGGTCCATCTCGGCCAAGTTTTTTATTACTATAATTTATCTTTGTCCGGGTGAATTCGGGATTGACACCTGCTCCCCTCTGTTTGTGTCGGCATTCGCATATGATCCACACGCACTCCATCCCACTATTTAGAGATCGTATCCAATACCACAAGCATATCATTCATAATTTGATTCAACTGGCAGAGAGAAATTTGAGTGTTCCTCGCGCAGTGCAAGTGATAGGCCTGGAATGCATTACACCCTCGAATTTCTGTCAGACCAAAAATGATTGTCACCATGTGCCGATTCATGGATATCCGGTTGAAAAGTTAATTGAAAGTACTTGGAAATCAATCGCAAACTTTTATTTCTATTGTGCCCGACATTTGGGATACCGCACTTCAGAAATAAAAGTTCAAAAAACTTCAATTCCGTCATATGGGAGACCGCACTTTAGAAATTAAAGTTCAAAAAACTTCAATTTCGTCATATGGGAGACCGCACTTTAGAAATTAAAGTTCAAAAAAATTCAATTTAGTCATATATGGGAGACCGCACTTTAGAAATAAAAGTTGAAAAAACTTCAATTTCGTCATATGGGAGACCGCACTTTAGAAATAAAAGTTCAAAAAACTTCAATTCCGTCATATGGGAGACCGCACTTTGGAAATAAAGTTCAAAAAACTCAATTCCGTCATATGGGAGACCGCACTCAAGAAATAAAGTTCAAAAAACTTCAATTCCGACATGGGAGACCGCACTTTAGAAACAAAAGTTCTATTCCGTCATATTGGAGACCGCACTTTAGAAATAAAAGTTCAAAAAACTTCAATTCCGTCATATGGGAGACCGCACTTTAGAAATTAAAGTTCAAAAAAATTCAATTTCGTCATATGGGAGACCGCACTTTAGAAATAAAAGTTCAAAAAACTTCAATTCCGACAAATGGGAGACCGCACTTTAGAAATAAAAGTTCAAAAAACTTCAATTTCGTCATATGGGAGACCGCACTTTTGAAATAAAAGTTCAAAAAACTTCAATTCCGTCATATGGGAGACCGCACGTTAGAAATTAAAGTTCAAAAAACTTCAATTCTGTCATATGGGAGACCGCACTTTAGAAATTAAAGTTCAAAAAACTTCAATTTCGTCATATGGGAGACCGCACTTTAGAAATTAAAGTTCAAAAAAATTCAATTTCGTCATATGGGAGACCGCACTTTAGAAATGAAAGTTCAAAAAACTTCAATTTCGTTATATGGGAGACCGCACTTTAGAAATTAAAGTTCAAAAAAATTCAATTTAGTCACATATGGGAGACCGCACTTTAGAAATAAAAGTTCAAAAAACTTCAATTTCGTCATATGGGAGACCGCACTTTAGAAATAAAAGTTCAAAAAACTTCAATTCCGTCATATGGGAGACCGCATTTTGGAAATAAAAGTTCAAAAAACTTCAATTCCGTCATATGGGAGACCGCACTCAAGAAATAAAAGTTCAAAAAACTTCAATTCCGACATGGGAGACCGCACTTTAGAAACAAAAAGTTCAATTCCGTCATATTGGAGACCGCACTTTAGAATTAAAAGTTCAAATAACTTCAATTCCGTCATATGGGAGACCGCACTTTAGAAATTAAAGTTCAAAAAATTCAATTTCGTCATATGGGAGACCGCACTTTAGAAATAAAAGTTCAAAAAACTTCAATTCCGACAAATGGGAGACCGCACTCAAGAAATAAAAGTTCAAAAAACTTCAATTCCGACATGGGAGACCGCACTTTAGAAACAAAAAGTTCAATTCCGTCATATTGGAGACCGCACTTTAGAAATAAAAGTTCAAAAAACTTCAATTCCGTCATATGGGAGACCGCACTTTAGAAATTAAAGTTCAAAAAAATTCAATTTCGTCATATGGGAGACCGCACTTTAGAAATAAAAGTTCAAAAAACTTCAATTCCGACAAATGGGAGACCGCACTTTGAAATAAAAGTTCAAAAAACTTCAATTTCGTCATATGGGAGACCGCACTTTTGAAATAAAAGTTCAAAAAACTTCAATTCCGTCATATGGGAGACCGCACGTTAGAAATTAAAGTTCAAAAAACTTCAATTCTGTCATATGGGAGACCGCACTTTAGAAATTAAAGTTCAAAAAACTTCAATTTCGTCATATGGGAGACCGCACTTTAGAAATTAAAGTTCAAAAAAATGCAATTTCGTCATATGGGAGACCGCACTTTAGAAATGAAAGTTCAAAAAACTTCAATTTCGTTATATGGGAGACCGCACTTTAGAAATAAAAGTTCAAAAAACTTCAATTCCGTCATATGGGAGACCGCACTTTAGAAATAAAAGTTCAAAAAACTTCAATTTCGTCATATGGGAGACCGCACTTTTGAAACAAAAGTTCAAAAAACCCAGGTGCATTGTCATCTTTTGACAGCCGCAGAAGCAATTATTTTGTCTCCGAAATATCTCCGGATCTCGAAATTCGGAGTTGCATTTTTATTTTTGCTGTACATCACGATGTCAGAGAAATATCTGCGCGCCACATGTGGCGTCTGGACCGGGTGACCAAATCAGCGAGCGCGCCGCATGTGGCGCTCTGGACTTGGCGACACTTCAACACATTTTCATCTGGTCTTTACACCGCGCACAGCAGAGCGCCATATGTGGCGCTCTGGACTTGGTGACACCGCTGCATTTCTTTTCTGGATTGGAAAAGGTTAAACATGCTTCCGAGTGGTAACAGCGCATAAAATTTTGCTGAGATTCGTTATTAAACCGAGAAGTTATTTTTATTCTGAATCTCCCTTAAAGACTAGATAAAATGACGTGCAATTTGGATCGTGTGTCAATGTTGTTTGGCAATTTCCAGTAAACCTCAGTCCATTTCTCAATTAAATCTCAAAATGTTTCAAGAGTGGGGAATCATCATTTAATTTTTTCTTGAAAGTTGTTCCGAGGACAGAACAGGTTGGGACGAGGTGGGACTGGGACTGATTATCCAGTCCTATGCAGATAGAATAGAAGGTGACAAAATTCAACCACTGTTTGAATTTGTTTTTGAAATGGTGGATTGGCTGCCGATTTGTCAGGATGGAATTTCACTCCAGGTGCAATAAACACTTCCTTGGAGTCCTCGGACCCTGCCTTCTTGCAACGTGAACACGTGAAAAAGTTAAAAAATACAATACAAAAAAGGCAGTTAATTAAAAATGATAATTGTAACATTATCCTATGCCCACTAAGCTTGTGTATGATTTCTGCCTCCTCCTGTCCAATGGGCTGCATTCTAAGGAATGCACAAAGTGACATTATGCTGAGAATATCTTTTTCAAATTCCACTTTCTGGTGTCAAGAAATCGCAGAAATGAATAGGTCCTTTCAGTTTCCTTGAAGCCTTATTTTTTTTTTAAACACTCCAGTCGTGCAATGACCCCGCTCGCCTCCACTACTCAACGGCAGCTTCGCACTCAGGGGCGGCCATGTCAAGAAAACAAGAGAAGAAAGCGTAAATCAAAATTTCATCTTTGAAATTCGGTTTTTTTACTTTCCGATTTGAAATTTTTCATTTGAAAATTCGACTCAATTTCAAAGTTCAAAATTTGCAATTCTTGGAAATTATGTGAAATTCAAAATTTCGAATTTTGATCGAGAACTCTGTGAGGATCAATGATCTCAAGTCGCCTGTCTTCTTAAGCTGAAGGGGTCATTGTCTTCATTGCCATCATCATGGTCTTTGAGATTTCAGGAACACGTTTACAACTTCCACCCACACAACCCACTACGCGTATTGGCCCCCGATATTTGGATCAGTACAGATCCATTTAAAAGTGCTGGTTGATTTTGCATGCCCGATATTCTTCACACCAAAGTTGATTCAGCAAAGTTTACATCGCATCATGTGCCTCTGAAACACCGCATTGTAGCAAAAGATGTCACCACAGGGTCACATTGACACATTGCCCAAAATTTGGAAATTTGGACAAGTGTTACTGGAACCATACTTCCTTTTTCTCTGTATGCAGAGGGCATGATGAGATACAATTTTGCACACCTATACATGAAGAATAATAAGAAACAGAAATTTCACTTTATGTACCTACCGGACTTGTAATTTTGAGTGACGGACCTCAAAATTTTAAGTTTCAAAGCCAAAGGCAACATTTCGACTTGTGAAGTAGAAATTTCAAGTTGCAAGAGTATAAATATCACATTTTAACCCTTACCTTACCATGGGGTGGTCCAATGGACCACCTGAGTCGAAAAATGGCCACAGTTTTTTTTGCAGTATTGTGACAGCCCCGTCCTTCCATGTATTCCTCAGGCGAGGTGGGGGAGTTCAGGGTTGAAAGGGCCAAAAAATTTCCTCCAGGATTTTTTGAGTTATTGGCAAAGTTGTCCAATGGACCACCTCATGGTTTCAAATTTTTTTCCATACTATGAGGTGGACCATTGGACCACCAAGGCCTATCATTGGTCCATTGGACCACCAAGGCCTATTTGGAACAGGTGCAATTGTGTATTCCAAAATGAGAGATCTCTGTATCATGAATGTTGTTTTGCCAACCGCTGCAAATTCCATGAACTTTTCTGAAAGTTTCTTGGTGTGGCCCGTTGGACCACCTCATGGTACTCTGCAGGGCCCAACCCACAATCTCTGCGAACTTTTCTTGGAAATCCAATCAAGCGCAAACTTCCTGTAATTGAAGCTCCTGTTGTTCAATTGTGAGGTGGTCCGATGGACCACCTCACGTTCTAGTTTCCAATTTGTGTTTTTTTTTTTCTCGAGGTCAAAAATAAAAATGCAGCTTTGGACAATGCCATGTTGTTCACTGGCACTGTTTTGAAAAGTGTGGGTGATGTTTTGCAGTTTGGAAAGTCAGTATTTTCTATTTTCGCATAAAGCACCAACCATTCACCAGTTCAGAGCAATTTAAAAAAACACAGACAACATTCATCATGTTCCCACATAAAATCAAATCTCACATCGAAGTTGAAAGTTTGAAATTATCACACTGTTGATATGTCTAACTGATTTTAAGGTCTGAATTTTAATCTGAATTTAAGGTCACAAAGATGACACTGTAAAAACAAGACAAAATCACGTTTTTTGACCTATCGCATCCAAAAAATTAGGGAAGGATCGGTGCTATCTCAACCAAAATTTGGTTCTGACCTCAAAATTGATCAATTAAAATATAAATTGACTCCATGACATGCTTACTAGCTTAGAAGTGGGAGAGGTCCAATGGACCACCTCATGGTGCTCCACAGTGCCAAAAGAGCACAGTGAAGTAAGGGTTAAGTCGATAATGTCAAACTGCAAAGTTAAATTGTCAAACTGCAAAGTTGCAATTTTGGGCTGCAAAGTTGCAATTTTGGGCTGCAAAGTTGCAATTTTGGGCTGCAAAGTTGCAATTTCGACATTTCCAGTTATTTTTTTCACAATGTTCCTGTTAACATGGCCCCAATGCGCTTTCGCATGGTCACCTGTGCCACTTGATCCGAAATTCAGCTGCAAGTTTTGGCTGTGGCAGACTTGAACCGAGCATAGCAATGTCTTTTCTTTTGTGATTACATTCATTTACGAGTAATTTATTAGGTTTTCTCTCTATTCATTTTTTTGCATGGTGTGATGTTTTTTAGCTCTGATTTTATTGTGATTTATTTGTTTGCTTTGTTTATGTATCACGTTAAAACAGAAGAAGCAGGTGCTTTCACCAGCCAACGTTGTCTTCAGTGTCGACAGTTCGTCCTTTGCGTAATTTGCAAGTGGTCAAGTCTCTTGCCCTTTCGCAGTCCTCTTCTCGTTCAGGTCAAGGTCCAGGTCAGGTTCCACCAGGTCCAGGTCCAAGACGACAGCAGGTGACTGTTTCTGCTCAATTTCATCATTCGTTGTCCTCTCTGATGCTTGAATTAAACAAAGCAAGTCCTTATTTCATCAGATGCATCAAAAGCAATGTGGAAAAGGTTGGTTGGTTTGAATTTGAATTTCTCTTGTTTTTGATAGCAGTAGTCTTTTTGTTTTGTCTTTTGCAGACGCGAATGCGTCGTCTGTCAAAATGTTATTTTTACCCAGAAACTGCAAACACAAGCCCTGTTTTAAATCGACGATTTTCGTTGCAAATCGATGACTCAAAACGTTTTCAACGGATTTAGCCCAAATTTGGAATTTTTCTATCATTTACAGAAACGAAGAGCTGATTAATTTTTTTCTGCGATCGGTTCAAAAATGTGGACATTGTATTCTATGCGATTGCACTTTTTAATTTTTTGCGATAGAAGCCTATTTTATATACTACTACGAAACCTGAAGGGTCAAAATTTCGAGTTCCGTTTTATGGTCAGTTTTTGCTCAAATTTAGCTATCTGTTAGGGCTTATATGTAAGGTCTCTCACGCAAAATTTCAACTCATTAGGTCAAGTGGTTTCTGAGTTATGGGATGAAAGGTCACAATTTGGAGAACTATGACTCTGGCATCTTTTCACATCATCCTTCAGTCGCAAAACAAATAAAACGGTTTCCATGGCAACGTCAACTGGGTTTCGACGTGAATCAAGCTTCCGAAATTCTGCTGCTGAATGTATACCTTCACCGTTAGCAAGATTCTCCATTAGCAATCACACTCGGCTTAAAATCAGCAGCCAATTAGATGGCTATAGTAGATTGGTGTTGTGAAACTTTAATTCCGAATTACGACGCTATTCCTTTACCATTTCTGGGAAGCGTTCACCCATCTGCTAAATTGACAGCTGTGCTAAAGCGCTAATGGGTGTGAGTGGAAATGATGTATACGACCGTTCACGTATGTCACTTATCACTGCAACCAGAGATGCTCAAGAGGGTACCCTGTTCTTTTTCCAAGGGTACTCTATCCAACACTGAAAACTGCCCGATCCGAAAGCTGTCGGTGCTAACAACGCTGATGAAGCAATCGTAGAAGGGTGTAAACATTCTGGCTTAAGTCTTTTATACGGGGGACAAAATTGCACAATTGGACGGAAACAATTTCAGAAAATACCTAACTCTATTCTTAGCCGTGCCATTGCGTCACCCTTTGACGTCAGCGTTATCTCCAAAGGATCTATCTACAAGGCGTAAAAATGATTTGTGTCATGATTCTGTTTGCTTTTCATTTCTTAACGTTGTTGGGTTGTTATTTGTTTATTTTTTTTTTGGGTTAGGGTGTAGCAGTTTAGGATTGGTAAGGTTTCGCATTGGAAAACTTATAGCCAAACCTAACCAAACATGATTTGGGTTAAAAAAAGTTTTTAAACCAAGTGAACGTAACGAAACCAAACCTAACTTTGCCTACCTGTCACCAGGACCTAACAAAATAAATAACTGCAATCCAATGACAGAAAGGAAAAAAACAAACAGAATAACAACAAAGCAAACCCTGTTGGGGTAAGACTTTGGAATACCTGACTACCGATGCTTCCGATGCATCCGACGCTTCTGATGCATCAGACGCTTCCGATGCATCCGAAGCTTCCGATGCATCCGACGCTTCCGATGCATCCGACGCTTCCGATGCATCAGACGCTTCCGAAGCTTCCGATGCATCCGACGCTTCCGATGCATCAGACGCTTCCGATGCATCCGAAGCTTCCGATGCATCCTACGCTTCCGATGCATCCGACGCTTCCGATGCATCCGACGCTTCCGATGCATCCGACGCTCCTATGCTTCCGATGCATCCTACGCTTCCGATGAATCCGCCGCTTAAGAACATCCGACACTGGGGACTGTCAAACCTAACCCATCCTAACCAAACCTTAGGTTAGGTTAGGTTAGATTTGGATAGGTTAGGTTTGACAGTCCCCAGTGTCGGATGCTCAGAAGCATCTGATTCATTGGAAGCGAAGGATGCGTCGGATGCATCGGAAGCGTCGGATGCATCGGAAGCGTCGGTGGCACTTTTAATTGATCATTTTGCCAAACTTTCTGGTTTTGCAGTTTTTACAATTGTGTTGGAAATCATTTCCAAAGTTACTACACTGCAAAAGACAAAACCATGGCTTCCCTGGAAGCGAACCTTTTAATCTTGTTTATTTTGCAGTTCTGTTTGTTTTGCCTTTTTTTCTTGCCCCCCCGCATTCCATCCCCTTTTCAGTCTGATGAATTACATGTTTTTTTGTTTTGTCTTTTGCAGACGCGAATGCGTCGTCTGCTAAGACAAAATGTTATTTTTACCCGGAAACTGAACACACAAGCCCTGTTTTAAATCGTCGATTTTTGATGGAAATCGATAACTCAAAAAGTTGTCAGTTTTTGCTGAAATTTAGCTGTCTGTTAGGGCTTATATGGAAGGTCTCTCACGCAAAATTTCGACTCATTAGGTCAAGTGGTTTCCGAGTTATGGGGTGAAAAAAGGTCACAATTTGGAGAAAGGTCACATCATCCATCAGTCTCAAAACAAATAAAACGGTTTCCATGGCAACGTCAACTGGGGTTTCGACTTGAATCAAAGCTTCTGAAATTCTGCCGCTGAATGTATACCTTCACCGTTAGCAAGATTCTCCATTAGCAATCACACTCGGCTTAAAATCAGCAGCCAATTCGATGGCTATAGTAGATTGGTGTTGTGAAACTTTAATTTATAATTACAACGCTATTACTTTTTCCATTTCTGGGAAGCGTTCACCCATCTGCTAAATGGATAGCTGTGCTAAAGCGCTAATGGGTGTGAGTGGAAATGAGGTATACGGCCGTTCACGTATGTCACTTATCACGGCAACCAGAGATACTCAAGAGGGTACCCTGTTCTTTTTCCAATGGTACCCCTATCTAAACACTGAAACTGCCTAATCCGAAACTGTCAGTGCTGCTAACAATGCTGATGAAGCAATCGTAGAAGGGTGTAAAACATTCTAGCTAAAGTCTTTTACACGGGGAGGCAAAATTATACAATTGCACGGAAACAAATTCAGAAAATACAACTGTTCTTTTAGCCGTGCCATTGTGTTCCCCTTTGACGTCAGCCTTATCTCCAAAGGATCTACAAGGCGTAAAAGAGGATTTGTGTTGTTATTTATTTTGTTATAGGTTAGCGAAAAGCAGTTTAGATTGCTAAGGTTTTGCATTGGAAAACTTATAGCCAAACCTAACCCTACATGATATGGGTAAAAAAAGAAACCTATAACGAAACCGAACCTAACCTTGCCTACCTAACCTAACAAAATAAATAACTGCGATCCAATAACATAAAGGAAAAACCAAACAGAATAACAACAAAGCAAACCCTGTTTGGAAAGCCACGCTTGTGACTTTAATGAACAAATAGGTCCCCGTTGCCTAAAGCCATTTGCGACGAAAAATGCAACTTGCGCTGTTCTCATCTCTTCCTGTAATCATCATTTCGCACAACTTATTCAGATTCAATTGCCAGTGCATTTCACTGAGTTGTGAAATGCCATGAGAATTGAATTCCTTGTTGAATGCCACCCCTATGTCATGTGTCACGAATTTTGGATTTCCATGCACTGCTTCTCTCTCAGAACCCTGTCACATTGGGTGCAAAGTGCAGACAGAAAAGAAACTGCAGTTCGGATGACATACTTTTGGTTGAATGAAAACTCCCAACAGGTATTTATAGAAACCCTGTCATCATCGGAAATGGCTAATCTTTTTCATTGCACCAAATTTGACATGAATCACTCTCCTCATGACTCTCGTATCTCATATCTTTCACACATGGCACTTTTAATTTGATCAGTTTGCCAAGCTTTCTGTTTTTGCAGTTTTTACATGTGTTGGAAATCATTTCCAAAGTTACTACACTGCAAAAGGCAAAACCATAGCTTCCCTGGAAGCGAACCCTTTAATCTTGTTTTTCTTGTTTCGCAATCCATGTATCGTACAGCTTTTTAGATTTTTTTTTGTTCTTTATCTGGAGAGATGGCAGGAATGTTTTTCATGCTCAATTTGCATTAGAAAGACAGCAGAAGTTGTTGGTGTTCCCGTATGTGACATATGGGCATCAGAAACACTCTAAATAATTCCTGCTTCATCTGAATTTTTAAAAAATACGTGGGTCACTCCAGCTTTCGTGCAAACAGGTCCTGGATTCGGAGAAATATGGGTGGTTCTTAGATTTTATGATCTTATTCGGTATTCCTTTGAAGTACTCTTCTTTTACAACGACACATCGTTGCAACCTCATAATCCAACTTTTGACAGCCTGGAAGTACTCAGCATCTTTCTGGAAGTACTCATCATACTATCTTTTACAGTTCTGAATTAATGGCTTTTGCCAGGTCTTGAAAGAGGTTAAATGGATTCCCAGCAATTGCAGCATTCAATTTTGGGAATATCCAGACGGCACATGGATACAAGTGTGGACTGTAGGGTAGAATGTCCGGTTCAGTTATTTTGTTCTGCTCCAGGAATTCTCTCACTTGAGCGGTTTTGTGAGAAGCGAGATTGTCATGGAGGAGAAATGCGCCTCTGGCGCCAACGATTGGCTTACGGGTTTTGATCTCTCTCACAGTTTGGACAGAGTTGTGCAGGAGTGATATTGCCCGTTAATTCGTTAACCTTCGTCGAGTATGCCAACAACTTGGTAGCTTGCTGAGCTGAAAAATGCTCCCTCGGCAGCAAATTTTCGCTCGTTCACAATCTCTAAACTGAGCCATTGAACAAGGGTCATCTTTCAGGTCACAGCGACTTTCCAAAAATTGACAGATCCATCTGGCTACACTGTAATATGAACAACAACTATCGACATGAACTTGCATCAAATCGGTATGGATCTTCTTTGCATCCTCTTCAAGTTTGAAACATTCAAAGATGTAAAAACTAAAAATGCCAATGTTCGTCAGTAAAAATCCGTGGTTTTTAGGCACAAGCCAATTAGGTGTCATTAAACAAGATCAAAAAGACATCACCCAGTACAGTGAAACAGAATAAAACCTTACAGCGAGAATGCTGAGATTCCAAGCTTTAAAATGATACCTAATTTTTACTGCAAATTAACGAAATTGGTGCAACCAACAGGGTGTTTGCACGAAAGCTGGAGTGGCCTACGTAATGGCATTCAATACACAGAGCAAAATTAGCAGTTGATTTTGTTTTTCGCTTCTGTTTTTGTCAGTTTCAGTTTCCGATTGGTTCGTTGTTCGTTGGGTGCTTAAATATTTATCAGTTTTACCATTTTTATGGAATTGCTTAATTTGAAGTTATTATTATTGACAATTAATTTGCCAAGACACAGTCCGGCGCAAATTAACAAGGACAAATACATACAAAATACGGCTCTACAGCCTCGCCGTACAAAAAAAGTCACAATGAAATTAAACCAAATTTGGAATCAATGCTCCTGCAACAATGAGACATCTAGAGGGCCA
>JASGXE010007935.1:0-25453 GCA_030068105.1 Sinentomon sp. SZTP_YWyxl
TGGAATATAGGCCTGTCTCAGAAACAGCGCCACACTTATTTGGATACCCACACGATGATTTGAGCACCAACCAGTTTTAAACCTAGCAGTGAAAATATTTCGGATCAAAAATCCAGGTGTGTGGGCAGCTTAACTGGAGGTTTCCAGTGCTTAAATTGTGCAGGTGCCATCCCGACCCTGTGGGTGCCGGGTGCTCTTTTTCGCTTGGAGGTTGAAGTCCTTCCTATTGAAACCCTGCGTGGAAATGTTTACCTTTTTGTTAGCAAAGTGGGCTTGCTTGATGTCCTCTTGTACTGGAATTTTCGATTACCAAATGAGCCCAAGCGTCCTTTTCGAAACTTTCCTGCCCTTTTCAAAATTTTGGGAGCTGGCCGATTTATTTATCTTTACAAGCACTGGAGGTTTCCCTCCCTAAAATTCAATTGGGAATAATTCCCAATCGGAGAGAGCACCAGTAATGTAGCTACAACCGTTGCCATGAAAAAGATCTCGCATCCCCACGTGTGGGGAGGCGAAGTTAACGGGAGGTGTCTTGCTGTTGATCAAGTTGGAATAACCAATTGGGGAACACCAATGCTGCGATTCGAGCACCGACCGGCATAACTTGAATTCACTGGCACGGTGAAGAAATTTCGCAAACTGGAAGAGTGCAGAAACTTCTGAACTCAGTGTGTGTGGCAGGGTGGCATGAAACTGACCCACCACTTTTAAACTTGCCTAAACTAGGGCTGAGTCACAGCACAAACTAGCACAATAATTATTAATGTAGCACTAATCAGTGCAGTAGTTAAGCATCAGTTCCCAAGCAAGAGGTCCAGCTTACCCACATGGCATGGTGAGAACACAATTAAGCAGATTCCAGTTGTGGTTCGCAAGCCACATTCTCCTGCTCTGTAACCACCTGTGTGAATGTGTGCCAAGTTCAAACTGTCTTTGATCTAGTGCTTTATTCTGTCATCGTGTCACGACAGAACATACAGAAGCCTCTTGCAGGAGCGCTCATCTCATCGACACAAAGCCGATTGCTTCCATGCTCAGCCATGATGAAGAAGGTGAGGTGTTGCAAATCAAAGTCACTGCAAATACCGGGGAACGGAATCTCCTCTTAGCGAATCTCCTCTTAGCTTCCTGAAGGTTTGTTGCTCGGCCCGAACAACATCAATCTAATACAAAATATGGGCTGCCAACCTGGTTCAAGACTTCCTTCTTGCAAATCCCACTCAGGTGATATTTCTCTATATGGAGAAGGAACTAAGAACAAGAAGTTGATGTTTCAATTGCAATTTATCATCAATAAGCACGAAATTGACGTGGTTTGACATTCATGAGCTGCAGTAGCAAAGCAAGGGGATCTTGGTCAATAAACTTTAACAAAACAAATAAACAAAAATTGATCGTGGTGAGAACAACAATAAAAATGATCCGTGGATCATGGTCAGCATGAGTTATAAATGTAATTGCTTCATTTTTATTTTATTTTTAGAGAATCGCCAAATGGAAGAAGAACACAGTGTATATGTGTCATCTATTTGTGAAAATCTCAAACATTTCTGTGAGCAGCATCTGTCGGAATTTGTGAGAATTGTTAGTAACATTGGTTTTGGAAATGTGCATTTTTGCTAAACTTTTCTAAAATTTGAGAGCATGAAGAACTTTAGCGCTTTTTCAAAAAAGTCAATTATCGAATTTCGTCTTTCACGCAAAATGAACCTTCTGAATGAATCTTCAAATTATTTTGCGACAGACCACAAGGAAAACATTTATGGTTCATTGCGGTTACCCTAAATTAGCAAGCGAATTGATTTAAATATATCTTCATCTTTCCCAACTCTTGATGCAAAATGAACTTTTTTTAATCTTGCATGTACCGTTTCTCAGCTCACCGTTGGGTTAGAAAGCCCAAAATTTGACTACATGTGGGTTTTTGGCTGGGAACATGCTGAAATTCTCAAATTACAATTTTTCACTCCATCAAGTGTTTTCTCCTGTCTGAACTCCATTATGCAAAAATCATTGCCATTTTGTGAACTGAGGTACCTACTCCAGAATAATATAACATCATATAAGATCATAAAGTGCTTTCATTTTCAGAATGGTCCGCGCCAAAATTTGCAGCAAAACGAAGGTGAGAGCGGGGGCATGACAGAGGTGTCCAAATTGCCGAACATTCTTTTCCGAAATATCATAGCTTTATCATTTAAGCGCGATTATGGAACGGAAATTTCTGCAAGCGCCGCTGGCTCAGTGGCACGGCACAGGGCTTCAGTTCCGAAGATCGTGGGTTCGAGTCTCCCCATCGGCAAGATTTTTTCATTTTCGTTTGGCACATGTTTGCTTGGACAAAACATACCACAGATGGAAAAGCAACCCAAACATGATTTTAAAATTTTCCAGACATGAATACGTGTGCCTGGTTTCCAGTTGATGGTGACAACAGCAGATGTGGCCTCACGCCATTGCAGGTCGGTGCCAATTGCCACGGGATGGCCGGCGAATAGTTTCGGTTCAGTGCTGCACACCAAAAGTGCACATTTTAAAAGCAGGAGCACAAGCAGGAGGACAAGCAAACCAACAGATCGTGGTCACAGAAAATTGAAAAACCTCCGAAAAGTGGAATTGGCAAAAGATGAAGAAGTGAAAACTGACAGAGTTTCGAAAATTGAGGCCACCGGCTCAAAGTCTACGATTCCCGATTTTTGCTCAAATTTGCACATCCCTGACTGCAAAAAGCGCGCGGACCATTCTGAAAATGAACAGACTTTAGTTTCAGATTAGGAACATTCACTGTTTACTTTAATCATAATAACCAGAACTCAATAACCAATAGTGTTGGCTAGAAAAGGTGCATTGAACCCAAATGCCTTGGACAGAAGCTTACACTGAATGGTTTTGGTTTTGACTTTTGCTCCAAATGTCAGCCCTCAGGGCTACATAACTTGAATTTTGTAATCACAAATAAAAAAAGCAACATGCATATGTCTCACCTTGACAGCGCAGAGGTATGAGCTTGAATTTCAGATGTGAAAGACTAGTGTGTCCAAGACAGAAAAAATTACTGTCTCAATCAACAATTTGGTCACTGTCCATACATTTAATATTTCCTGAAATCACACCATCATCTTGGTGAAAATGAGCCTTATCCAACTTGAATAAGCTTCCCGTCACGTGCGGTAGGAAAACCGGTCGCAGAACATCCCATAGGAACGGATTTCACCACGAAAAGAAATTATTGTTAATCTTGTTTCGATTTGTGGTGCGCGTGCTTCAATTGTCAAGTTCATTTTCTTTTTTGACTTTTGTTTCTTTCAGCAAGAAGCACAACAGATTTTGAATAGTCGTCTGATGCATCAAAATGCAAAGTTAGTCACAACAATCCTGAATTCAAGTTCGACCCCTCGGCACAAACAAGAGTGCAATTTTTTCAGGACTTTGGCCCTGAACTTAGACAATGATACCAGTGTAAATAGTTGTTGCAATGAAACTATTGTTTGAATTTTCTGTGTAAAAGAATTGTGTAAATATTGGTGCTACTTCCTCTTTAGAAATGGCTCAAAGTTACCACTTGTGGACCTCTCTGCACTGGCAAGATAGGGCAACGGACAAAAAATGGAACTCAGCAATATTATACGACTTTGATCCACTCGTCAGCCAGCAATGCTTCAGCTCGCGAGCAACTTTATAATGCTCTTTTTGTAATGTTGTGATTTCAATGGTGAGAAAGCTACTAGGGGATAACTTGTGTCGCAGTTTGCTTGTTTAATTTGCAGAATTTGTCAATTAGACACAAAAACAGAATCAAGTATCCTTTGTACTGTAAATCTTGCCTTTAACTTCAGTTGTTGCTATCTCTCTGCTGAACTGTCGAATCTTATTCTCTGTTCGTTTGCAGCTGTGGGATCGGGAAACTCAAGATTTTATGGGGGAAATATTGTGGCACTCAAAATCGGTGAATGCGTCAGTTCTTTGTATTTCTCTGGACAGGGTGTGTGCAGACCTGGGAAAGTCACGGAATTTTCTATGCTGGAAAAAGTCGAGGAATTCTTGAAATTTGCTTAAAGTCGTGAAATTCTTGAAATTTTTTCTGGAAAATCTGGGAAATTCAAAAGTTTATCTGGCAGCCATTCAGTGCACTTGCAGCCAGATTTGAAGCTGAACGGTTGAAATCAATCTTTGGTGGCACATGCTCCAAAAATCCAGTTGGACCTTGGAATTTCATTTTGCTCCAGACACAATCTTTTGATACTCGCATGAAGGCCACACTCTTGTCTTGATATCAAACAAACAACGCAAAGCAGTAAATCTTTCTTCAGAATGTTCAAGAAAACTCCTTTCAATTCTCACTGGCTGAATGAGACTGATTTTTTGGAAAATATCCTGTATTTAAACCCATGTTCCACAGATGTCACATTGTTATTGACTCTAAATGGTGCGCATTTTAACTTCAATGCATATGTTCGAGGGTAGCATTTGCTATCAGAAGGTGTGTGAGAAACTCAGAATTTTGGCAGTTTGTCTGGGAAACCGGGAAAATGGTCCCTGTATGCCTGAAGACAGGGACCATTTTCTGACATGGTCTGATTTGCAGACGTTGGCTATTGAAAGTGAATGATAATTTTCAAAAAAGTGAAAGTTGGAGCAGGAATTTCATCTAATCAGCACCATTATCACTTCTCGCCGAAAAGGGTAAAAGAGCATGCTATTGCTAAAAATAGAAATTTTCATTGATGCTGCTAAAACAAATGGGGCTTGGATTTTTTATTAATTGTCTGCTGTCAAATATCCAAATTGCACAATTTGAACAGGGCTATTTGATGAGGGACCAATACGAAGGTTGGTCTACAAGTTCCCGGAATGTTTTCACGGTACCAAAAGCAGGCTATTTCAGAAACTGACCTTTTGTGACGTGTGTCTGTTTCCCCAACCGTGTTCTGCTGGAAAACTAATTAGGAGGAAGCAACATTGATGGGTCAGTCCATGTTGGACTGTGGATCCTTTGAGACCTTGCTGGGTTTTGTGAAAGGTGTTTTTCCTGCATGCCTGTTGCATGGGCTTGCAGTCAAATTTGGTTTCGAAAACCCATTTACACGTTGTTGCTGCCAATCTGGTGGCATTTTTCGAATAATGGAAATTGAGTTTGGCTTGAAATCACTGGCTTGAGAATATTCTCTTCCTAGATAATGTATGTGTCGAGTTGTGCACCATTTCAATTAATGTTATTTATTTTCCCTGATGGTAACAAATGTCCCGTTTTCGAATGCTTCAGTTCTTGACATCTTGCACAACGGTTGTCCATTTTATAGTAAGTTGTACATTTTACATTTTTTCACTGGTGGTTTGCACAATTTTTGAATTAAGTTATTTACGATGTGCCTTAGTTACAATCCATCCGTAATGGCTATTTAATTGTTCTATTATTGATCTAATTATTCTGAAAACTGTCTGTTGGGAGTATTTGAAGCTTATTCATTAATTTTAGCTCCTGTCTGTTTCTTGCACATAAAAATTTTACACATCTGGGTATTTTGCACATTTGCGGGGAATGGTGATATGTTTGCCATGTAATGTGCTATGAGTTTCGAGGGGTCTTTTAAGGGGGGGGGGGGGCACCTGAAATCGCAAACTTATTTATTTGTTATCCGATTTTGTTCAAACTTTGCACACTGTTTGGGGGTCCATTGATCAACTTCTGTACAAAATTTGAACCTCATATCTCAACTGGTTTAGGTACAGTGGTCAATTATGTGTAAAATGGATGCGACCCGTGTTCCGGTATTACCATGCAAGTTAGAAAGATCAAATTTTGGGTGTAAGTACTGAAGTGCAATTCAAAACTTTTGACAGGGTCGGATTTTTGATTTTTTGTTCTGCGGCTGAACTGCGCATGCATTTTGACCATTCTCCGCGAAAACCGTATAAAATCTATGCCTTTCTGGAATGGCATTGAAATAACTTGAAATTGAGAGGCAAATTCAAAAATCCGGCCCTGTCAATCGATTTGTAACACCTTTTTACATAAGTATGTCAAATTTCAGCCTTCTAGCATAAACAACAGCCAAGATATCAGTAAAGTCAGAAGGTCACCGGGAGTGAAAAAATCCAAAAGCGGTAAAAATACGTTTGAAAATAAGTGATATTTTCTGAAATGCTGAAAAAGCATGGAACGAATTTGGATCGCATGCTGAAATTTGTTCTTGTGAAGCCATTTCTCAACGGATTTTGTTGATTTTTGGACCAAAATGCTCGGTAAAGATCAAAGTATCATGGCAAAACCATGTGCAAAAATGAGAAATTTTCCTATTTTCTCACCTTTTCTGAGGTGGCCCCCCCTTACCCGGTTGAACCTACTTTTATTCAAATGAATGAAAACTTGCTTTTGTTCAGGCAAATTTGCATCTTCAGAATGAATAATTCAGATTTTGTGTTCATGCTCGAATTGCAAAATTTTATTTGGGCAATGCTGGGGGTGCCCCCAAATGGGGGAACATTTATGAAAACGGGAGAACACTTTACCTGTTTTCTTTGTTCGGGGAACTTCATTCCTCCATTTCCCCCTCAACTTGGGTTTTTGTCATACCAATACTCTGGAGCCAAATTTTGAGCAAAAACTGTAGCTAATTTTTCCAACGTGGAATCAAGGAGACTGCACATTTGGAAAAATTGTCACAAATTCACTAGGCCCTATTTGGTTAGCTGTACAACTGTAGGCGCAGGTTATTGACTGACCAATTTTGTGCAAATTGGACGTTTCCTCAGCACACGGTCAAACTGCAAATTCGTTTGGGCCATGATGTGCATGTTGGTTTTTGCCCAGGAAAAATTGTACACGGCAGTCGGCGACTGCGCTGAATGTCAAGTCGGGGGTAGCAATTTCAGTTTTACAGGTTTTTCCCAGGGCGGTAAAATATTGTGAAGACTTTGTTTTGTATACTCAAATGTAACATTTATGTAATTTTCTGTAAAATCGGAAAACATGACATGATTTTTGTACCTCCTAATTTCTGCAAACGATTGGGCCTGGCATTGTTAATTACAATTTTGTGGGGTTCGGTAGCATTTTATAGTCATAAGACTGCAGATGGCTAGTTACGTTGGGCAAAGCCCGCAAAGCAGAGATATTATTTACCTACTAACATTCTTGATGTGTCTGTTTTAGAGTTCATAGATCTCGAGATAGTTCTTGTATTCAAAGTTTGTTTGTAGTTTGGTTGGAATTTGCACTTGGTAGCGTACGTGTTTAACAAATGAATGTGTTCATGTTGTGTGCATAATATTGAACCTTTGATGCTCGGATTAACACTTTATGCTTCACCAACCACACCATCCTTTCTATTTCGTACAAGACTTATCAAAAATGTGTTCCCATATACACATTTTGGTCTAATCTGGGAACAATTTCAAAGTTTGATTGACCGACCTCACCATCCTTTCTCTTTCGCATGAGATAAAAGTACAGTCCCATATCTTAATCTATCTTTTGGTCCAATCTGGGCACAGTTTCAAAGTTTTGAGCCAACACAAAATGCAGGGAACATCAGCTCACGCAGTCGTTGAGGCATGATGTTTTCTGCCAGCCAACTTTTTACAGATTATTTTCACTTCAGGGCAACATCTCCGAAGAGAAGTCACATAACAACCCTTAAAGGAGAAAATACCATTTTTGTGGTTTCACATAATTTAGTTGATGAAACCTTCCTCCACATTCGGCCAAGAAAGAAAATCCTCCTTTTAATGATACATTTATTCAAATTTTGTGGGGAACTTGCCAAGGAACGTGTGGTCCTTGGGATCCAAACTAAGCCCCACTAGTTACCCCCCTTCAGTTATGAGCCTGTTCGGGGGGAACCTAGATTTTTTCGTGAAGAATGAAAAATTGTCCAATTTTTTTTTTTAATGTGTGGACCAGATGCGCTGAAATTTCTAGTTTCTGATGGTGAAAACCAAATGCAAATATCTTCAATAGAAAAAAAATGGCACACGAAAGACCGGAGGCATGTTTTTACCGCTCGCGGTAAAATCAGCAGTAATACGAAAATGTTCTCGATCTTCGACGCTGTTTTTCTCAACTTTTTGTTTTTTAAGCATTTTTTGTTCCGCCCCGTGTATCTCAGCCATTTTTATGTGATCATGTTCAAATTTGGTGTACTTATGTAAAAAACTATTCTAAAAAGATTGACAAGGCCATATTTGACAATTTTTGCCTCCATTAAGAGTTATTAACCCTCTGCCTGGCGGTGGGGTAGGAAGACATAACCTGGCGGTGTCATTTTCACATGACGCCATCTTTTGCACCAAGTTTTTACCCCTAAACCATGCTGCGATCAGTGGCGGATCCAGCCTTTTGTCAAGGGGGGCGCCGGAGCATGGCGCCGCAGGCGCCCAGAACCGGGGGGTCCGGGGGGCTGGAGCCCCCGGCGGGGTTCCAAGGGGCAGAGCCCCTGGTGGGGGGTCTGGGGGGCGAAGCCCCCCAGAAGCCAAAGACATCTTATAAAAATTGCTTCCTGAAAACCACTCTCAGAACACTTCAGAACTAGTTTTCTCCCTAAAAGACACCTGTTTAATGCAGCTCAGAATTTGGTTATAGTTCTTGTTTGTGTTGGCGTTGTTGATATGGAACACTCGACAGATATGGAAGGAAGCGATGAAGATATGGAACATATGGACGTGCGTGTCTCGTCTGTCTCTGCAGCAGAATTCCAAAGCTTGAATGCACATCGCAGTTCACAACACAAATAATCCATTGGTACAGTTTGGATCGGAATACCTGGCCATTCATGCCACAGACGTGAGCTGCGGGAAATGGCGCTCTTGCTTGGGAAATCATTTGAGTTTTGGAACATTATGTGGGTACCTAACGGCGTTTGGGGCTCGGCTGCAGGCAGTCTCGAGGGCAGCCGCCCCAGCATTGCTGTCGTGACATTTCTTTACTAGATTTGGTCGGGAAGCATTGTTCTGCCAATAGCAACATTCCAACATCACATATTCACACACACAATTAAATGTCAAAATGTGTAATGGCAACGTGGCACAATTAAAAATCAGGTCCTACCACGTGATAGGTTTCAGCTAAGCGTACCCGCCGCCGCCCGTTGTTGGTAATCATTGCACCCTTGCACTGCACGTGTTAAAATAGATTTTCTTGGCAGCAATATAAATGGATAAAACTTGAGTTGGTCAGGAGCATCCACAGCAAAAATTGCAAAAAAGTACAAGATGATGAAAATGGGGGAGGGGAATGGCTTACCGTTTATGGGAATAGATAACTTTTTTCACATTATCCGAAGGATTGAGATCGTCAGTCTGGACAGCACAGTTCTGCCAAACTGTTCTATATCATGCTGCAGGACCCCAAATTCCTTCTCCATGCATACACTATAACCGTTGAGTGTCTTCTGGGCGAATACGTCAATTTTCGAGGAAAAAAACAGCACCTTTATGTATTGCGGCCAAAAAATCATTTTCTGCCGTATTTTTTTTTGGCCGCAAGGGGGGGCGGTCGCCCCCCCCGCCCCCCCCCCTGTATCCGCCACTGGCTGCGATTCGTTAATTTTTAGACGAACATTCATTGCTGATGCCTATGCATCATTTTGGCGCCAAAAGTACGCACAAGCCCTAATCGGACATGCTTCCACACTGCTTCATGTTATCCACTTGCTTCATTTTGAACTTGTGGGCCTTTAGATTGTATAGCAAAGCAGATGGAAAAATCGAAACTTCGATAATCACATCCAGTGAGTCCGCAGACAAAGCAATGGACCCCCCAATCGCATTGAAAACGCCATCAAAAGCTCTACCCCTTTCTATATATGGCTTGATGAGAGAAAAATAAAATGAAATGGGAGAAAAATGCACATAAAGATTTTGGTTTCTTTCTCTATCGGCAAAGCCATATGGTGCGCTCATCATGGGATTATTCAGTTTCCTTGGCCTTTGTGAGGTATGCCAACACCATTGTCAACGATTTTCTCCAACAAATCAAGACTGATAATGCATATTTTCTCACTTATTTGGTCTTCCAGCATGAATAAGTGTAAAAAAGTATTTGTGTTTGTACTCAATATGACTTCAGACTACCTATGAGTAGAGCCCTCGAAATTTCGCGAAAATGGAATAAGCACGAAAAAAACGAATTCTGATTTTTCCACTTTTTTCAACATTTCTTCGCCGATTATGCCTCTGTGAAGTCAGATGACACCAAATTTATAAAACGACAAAAAACGAAATTGAATCATTAGCACGAAATTCATGTTTCAGAGCGAAATTCCACGAATTTTGTCTCTTTTCAACAAAAACTCCCTTTCCATGTCATTATTTGCAAAGTGCCATTGACTTCGTGCAATTTTTTTCTCTCAGTCATGTCCACAAAGAGACAAGAGAAATACATCACATCAGTTTTTGTCTGTTGTAAATGTAATATTTTTGTTACCAGGATGCACTCTTAGCTTTTCTCGGACTCAAAGCCAGATACCACAAAGTTAGAAGCAGAACAAAATTGTTTGATGAAAATGAAAAGTGAACTCAGATTAAAAATCTCCAAATGCCTTCAGCCTTCGTATTCCATCTGCAGTCACCCATATGCGATATTAGATTCAGGAGAAGTTTCATTCAGCTTCTATTATGAATGGAAATGAGGGGGAAACCAGCCACGATAAAAAAAATAATTTTGCTGCCTGAGAAGGCTACAAAATGCCATGCTGACAAAATAATGAAATGGTGGGTTCAGCTACACAGCACAAACTCAGACAATCGCAACAAGTTTTTTTTATTCTCAATGAAAATTTGCAATGCTTCTCTATTTCATTTAGAAGGCCTATTCAAGAGAAAGTCCTGCCAGTTTTCCATTGGAACCATATTCGGCAAACCGCAGTTCAACACCATACAAACCCCTGGGATCAATCTTACAGCCTACAAAAGGCCAAAAACGAGAAAAAACGAAATTTCACTTTTATTTCAACACTAAAAAACGAAATTTTGAACCTTCAAAACGAATTTGACAAAAAATAAAAACGAAATTCCGTGGGCTCTACCTATGAGTAACCTTGTCAAGAGTTTTAGGGCACAAAAATGTGGCCAAATACGTCATGTACACATGACACCGATTTCGCAGATTTTGCATTGGAAAAAATAAACCAGTTTTTGAAGGCTTTTTCGCCACTTTCCGGCAAAACGGTTCATTTTAGCGCTTTTCGGATGACACCCAGTGCCGGGGGAAGTACTTCTGACTGTGTGTCATCCGAAAAGTTGACTTTGGCACAAACAACCTGAAGATCAAAAAAAAAGTCGGGGGTCGTGTCCAAGTCCCAAAATTGAGTTTTTGTGAAGCCGTCATGTGTACATGACACCGATTTTTACCCCTTCTTTCATCATTCTTGATGCCTTGCAGCTGGAATTGACATCTGGACTCTTCATGATTGCGAAGAAGAGGTTTCAGCGATTGGTGAAAGGCAAAAAAATTTTTTTTTGAATTTTTTTGGCAAACCAATCGCCAGCTTATGGCAAAGAAAAGGTGTCATGTGAACATGTCACCGCCAGGTTAAGGGTTAACAAGTGAAAGGGAAAAAATGCTAAAAATTTACCGCTTTTCTAGCGGAGTGACAGAAAATCACCTGCCACACAATTCTGAGGCCAAAAACAAGAAATCGGGCATTGTCAAAAGTTTTGGCTTGGTTTTTTACCCCTATAACTCGAATTTGGGCGTTCTTACACGTGGGGTTATCGCTAGAGCACTCTGAAAATGGTGAAAAGGAATTGTCACCGCCAAAACGAAATCAGACATTTCAACCATCTTTTGTGATTTCTTTATCATTTCAGTCAATTGAAAGGCAATTCTGGCAATTGTGAATGGGCGATTTTTCACGAAATGTGAAAATTTCCACGAAATATCTCCTTTTTTCACGATTTACATGCGAAAACGTAGTGTTTTTTCCGGTTTCAATTAAGTGGCAAGCATAGTGCACAAAAACATTTGAAAAATAAAACTTTCTTTTGCTCTTTTCTCAGTCTCTTCTTCAGTTTATTTTCATCAATTTTCTGAGGTATTGTTCCTGCAAAATTCAAAGCAATCACATTGTAAAAATGACTGAAAAGTGAAAATGCATTTTTGACAGGTTCTAGCCTTTTTATTTCCACCGCCAAATAACGAAATTTTCAGACTTTTGAGCGAAATTTTCCAAAAATTATCACCATTTTAAACGTGCTCTAGTTATCGCTGTGCACAGGACGGAACATCGCCTTATTTTTTACACAAAAATGGCTGCTGTGGCCAAACCAGATGAGCTACAGTGTTCACATTTTGCACAGAAGTTGTCTAGATTGGTTCCGAAGTGTGTGCAAAATTTGAACAAAATCGGTCAATAAAGAAAAAAGTTTGCCGAAACTAGGTTCCCCCCCCCCTTAAAGTGTTTCACCGAAAAGATTTTTTGAGACCTTTCATCAAGCCTCAGTAAATTTTCAAATGCCATCGCTACAAAAAATGCACTGTTCCTTCTTGCTGCTGTTATTTTGATTTTCGAAAGTTTTTTGTCCTGCAGCACCATTCTGGAGTCTTTCTACACGATGAGGGAAGGTCAAGTTCCGATTGCACTTGCAAAGAAAATGAAATACCACACACTTGATTTTTGCTGCAGTGATTACTCATTATCATTGTACTCTCCATGCCAAATTACACGTTTCTGCCATCGGTGGAAGAGCTACAGGAGTCCTTCATGTAATGCTTCCTGTTGCTCTTCAGAAAGCCACTTTTCATTGCTTCTGAATCACTTGAAAGCATCCTTCCCTGCAGTTGCAACTTCAGGGAAGGAAAGGAGGTGTTAGTCTGAAGGTGCCAAGTGATGGAAATTATGAGAAGCTGCAGCATCACAAAAACTGCAGTCATTGGCAGCCTGAACTGCCTCTTGGCTTGTGTGTCCCTGGGCATTGTTTTGCAGAATGACGGCATTTTTCTGACTTTCCCTTGTATTTTAAATTTTTATCCTAGTGGAACTGTCGCAGAAAAATTTCCACAGCAAACGTACCCTTTTTTTGGAAATCCAATGTGCTTTGAAGGGAAAGGCTAAAACACAACAAGCATCAAAGTACAAGTTTCAATGAAACCACAAAATGTTTACTGGCAAGTGCAAGCCGAATTTGACCAACCCTCGTACATAACTAATCAAAAGTCAGCCTAACGATGGAAGACGGAGCTCAAACCGCGCAATGCTCTGCGACTTATTTCCCTGCCTTAAAACACATTTGATTTGCTTTTACGGCAGGCCGTGATTCTTAGCACATTCGATGTCATGTCTCCTTTTTTATTGTCCATTATGAAATGCTCTTCATTTTTGTTTTCTGTCATTGCTCAAAGTTGACGAGAGGCACATCGCAAATTCGAATGCACTAAATATTGTTGTCGTCGGGATCTGACGCCAAGAAAATGAGCAGTGGCCAATACTTGAAAATAGCACCACGCAAATGACAAGTCAGTGATATTAAAAAAAAATGCAAATGCTGGCCAGAGAACGAGTAATTTGCACGAAAATTGAAATGACAAACATCAAGCATTGTGGGTTCATTTGCTTATATTTGGGAGTTCACTGGATGATGGGGTTTCTAGACAGCTGACAGAGGGCACGTGCGTAGCCTATGACTGGGGGAATGTGGTCACCGTTTGACTTAGGACTGTCCGGTCATCCAGAGCACAACTTGATGTGCCAATAGTGTTTTATTCCAGTTTCAGCATTGTCCCGCGACACTCGGGACTTCCAGCAAGCTAAGATTGGTCTGCCCCCGCTGTGGGTTCCTGGCCCTGCACTCTGAGGGTAGCCACTCGCATACGGTCTGCTTCTTTGGTTGGCCAGTCTCAGCTGCTGTCGATAAGGCAGAGCGATCCTGCACTTTAGGCCGTTGTTCTGCCCTCCTTCGGTACTTTCCTTGAGACTGTAAATAGGATCATGATTTGCTCTCTTAAAACCTCGCTATCGAGACCTTTAAAGCACACACCACTTGATGAAAACAAAAACATTTAAATTATGCACACCCTGTGCAGGTAAGCAGCAATGAAGTTCATCGAATGTTCTTCTATCGCAAACAGTTTAATGAAAAAATTGCAGCTCCATCGTTAGTGTTGCCACTTTTGATTTTGTAGTGTTTGTAATTGTCTGCTTATTCTTCCAAAACGATGAGAAATCACGCAGTCAGTTGAACCTTTATACACAGGCTGACATATACCAAGACTGGTACTGTCAAAAATTTGTGACAAAATTCATTGGCCAGATGCCGACCGACACTTGTGAAAAATTTCATTTTTCGTTTTGCTCGAAATCTGGCGTTAAGCCTTACTCAGAAGTCCAAAAAAAGAAACAAACACAAAATTCCATGCGAAGTGACGCTCAACAAGCAATCCAGCCCAGTCAGGCATGCAAAAATTTTGCATGCCTAAATTTACACTAAATTTTGCCACGTGTGAGACAATGCGGGAATGCGGAAATATCCATTGTCGCCATGTGAATATACATACTCGCATTTTCTCAAACATGTTGAGAACACTTAGTGGTTCTTTTTTTTTTGTTCTAACGTCTCGATCATTCGGTGCAAAGAAGACTGGCCTCAGTTTTAACGTTAACAGCAACAACTGGACACAATAAACGGAAACTTCCTTCCTTCAAAATTGACGAATTTCAAACTGTTGCATGCTCTGGTAACTGGAGAGAAACATAGACAAAAAGTGCAATGGAAAAATCACTGACATCAAACATAATAATTATTGTCGGTCACAAAACTCCTGACATTCGTAAATTTTGATTATCATCATCTCACTTTATTCAACAGGTCGTTTTGTGATTTTCTTTTTTTTTCGTTTTTTTTTTCTCAAAAAAATTATCAAGTGATTTTGAATTTAGACAAACTTATGGGTGCAGAAAGGTTGAAATGACAGCTCAGTGACATGACATTTTGAATTGAAATGACAGCAGGTGAAGTGATTTTTTTTTCAAGTCCAATGTTCTTCTGCAGACAAGTCCAACCGGGAATCATGCCCAATCTACATTGGAAATTACCCATTTATTCAATTATACTGGCATATCATCAGCGCTTCCTTAATTTTAAATCAAATTTTCTCACATTGTTACTTCGGTGTAACATATACACCACTGCTAAACGTGTGATGTTCCAATAGGGCCTTTAATTTTGGCTGTTTGGCCTCAACATATCAATTTGGAACGATGATCAACCACACTTCACAGGTGGGCTCTGACATTGAAAACAATTAACATACATATTTTATCAGAATGAGAAAACCGAATTTATTTCATTAAGGTTACGAAGGAGAAAGGAAATTTTTCTGATTTCGTATAAATTCTCGAATCATCAAACAAAAAAGCAGATCACCCCAGCCGTATCTTTATTTGCTTTTATAGTTAAGTTTTAGTTTAGCATTGAAAAAGTTATGGAATTTCAAGAGGTGGAACAGAAATATCATCACCCACAAGAATGTAAAACCATAGAAGGAAAGGCAGAAATTTGGATGGTTGTCGAACTTGAGATCAGAGGAGTTTGACGATTTCCACTCCACATAGAAGGAATTAATCAGACTTACGCTGCAAGACCGTCGCTGTTTAGTCTTCAGAGCCGACTGGTCACAAGTTGAGTTGTGATGGCTGCAGGTCCTCACTGTATTCCAAGACACAGGGAGGGAGGGGTGGGTTTCATGGATGCATGGGCTCAGCTGATGAGTGCAGTGGAAATCGTCAAACTCACTTGGTGATAGCAATCAAGACTGAATGTTTCTCCCACGTTTCGTTGTGCTTTTTTCCAGATGACGTAAACTTCTTGTTATTGGTGTGAATTAGGACAGTCTGTGAAGTTTTCACTTTTAAAATCACCGACTTTTAGTCTGGAATGTGCCTAGAATTGGAAAAAATGCAGAAATAACTAAGAGTGAAGCAAATCACCAATCATGGCATACTAGCCTGGTCAGATTTCATGTTAGATTTGCTTTATTTGGTAGAGTTAATTGCATGCTAATTTTGTTTGAACCAAAAAGAAATGCTCAACTAACACTGTCAATGTCGGTGGAAATCTTAACAAGGTTTCTTCGTCAAGTATCTATGATGACATGTTCTAACTAAACACGGATGTTTTTTTTAAATAAACGTTGAATCATACAAGCTACTCGTATTTTGCTATTTTAATTTCCATGCCATTTTTGAAATTGTGATCACTTGCCAAGAGAACACCTGCTCAGACAATCGTGGATCACATTTTTGACAATTGTCCACGCTGTGCAGAAATTTGACCTTCGTGAGATTAATTAGGATTAAACTGAGATGGAGATTGTGAGTGCCTTCGAGAGACCACTGCCAAACCTCAACAGATCACATTAAAGCAATGATTCCTGAAGCTTTTTTTAACTAAATGTTTTCGGTGCACTGTTTCACTCTCAAAATTTGTCTTCTGGTGTGTTTTGAGAGGAGTTTTTGCAAACAGTGGGTCCTTGTGTCGGTTGAGGGTTCAGCAGCTCAACGGTGTTCAAAACTTTTCGTGATTCATTGCTTTATTTCAGAATTGGTGCATTGCATTTTGATCCAGCAAGGGCTGAGGCAGGTTTTGCTCTAAACTCTCAAGATCCATCATTTTTGTGGGTGAAAAAAAAAAGCTAAACGTTTAAGTTGGACCGAAACCTTGCTGGATGTTGATATTCTCGGTGTGAAAACAAACTCGATTCTTCGACTTTCCAGACACCTTTACAGGGGTTTTATCGCATGCCTTTGACCGGAATGATAACTCATGAAGTAAAACTGGATGTAATCAAGCGCGAATGCTGGCCTCCAGCTTCAAACTCTCAAAAGTCGAATCTCAAGCATTCGAAGATTGGAAACTGCATGGGGGAGGGGACAATTTTCAACCACAAAACGAAATTCAATTTCAAGCGTGAAGTTCACTGCGTTCAATCAGGAGCATCCTGTATGCCAGAAAGATGAAGATCATCATTTGACAATGGATGATCTTAATAGATATGTTCTGGGATGTCCCAGCTGTAAGGCCAACATATCATACGTGGACTTAACTGCTATGGTGCAATTTAGTGGATGGTTGTTTTTGAAGTTTTTTTTTTTTTGCAAAAGTTATTGGATTTCCAACTGGATCCCGAGAGTCCTGTCGATGGATTTGGTCCGAAGTTTGTGCAACCACAACATCCCATTCAGTCCCACCACACGTTGTTCCCAGTGACTTGTTTGATTTTGAAAGAATCCTTCACAAGAAGAATTTTTTTGGTTGTAAGTGAACAGGTGATTTTCCAGTGTGCAAACAACACACTGAAAATGGAATGCTGGCGAAATACATCACAGAAAATGACAACAAACGTGTCAATAATCGCAAAGGCTGCATTTATGCAGTTCGGTTCAATTAGATCTTTCTGGAGAATAAAGAGTGCATCAACAACTGGAATGACCCTCGTACAAGCAGTTAATGTTTCTGAGATGGCCAAAATGCACATCCTGCATGAAACTGCAGCAGAAAAGCTGGTCCATTTCCCATTTTGAATTCCAGAAAAAAATGCAGCTGGTGTGGAAACTTGGCAGTTTCTCTAACTGCCTTTCAGATTCCAGAATGTTTTATGCTTCTGGAAAGAGGACATATCCAGAAATCAGTCTGCGGCAAATTAGTTGATTCACAAATAACAGTGCTATGATTCCTGGAAGCGAGAAAGAACATTTGAAACCTGCCTAACAAAAAAATCCATTCATTTTAGCAAAATATGGTTTCCATTTTGAACACTTCGTATTATAAGCCTGGAAAAAAATTTGGGCCTCATTGGAAAATTTCTGTGGGCAACAAAACAAGCAGGCAGCTGAAAGCAATTTCACATCAAATGCATAAACATCGACGAATCCCGTTCCTCATGGAAAGAGCAACAAATCGTCATCGAATAATCTGGATATCTCGGGAAAAGAGGGAGCTTACTCTATGGAATAAAACAAAGCCACTTTCAAAAGAATTTTTGCAACCTTTCTCACATGAATGTTTTTATTTAGTGCACACTGCTGATTTTCATTTGGCACTTCCGACCCCCTGCTGATTCGAATAAGCTGTTTCGCAATCAAGTAAAAGGGAACAAATAGTAGAGCATCGAAGTACCTTACTGGGGTGAAATTAAAGATGGATTTACAGCCTGCAAAAACGAAATTGACGGTAGCTCTATTTTATCTCTATTTTATCTTCAACAGCCTTTGAGCCAGAAGCCTCATTAAACTTGTTGGTAATTTTGATATTTTTCATATGTGACTATTCCCTCTTGTACCAAGGAATCTCGCTGTTGTTTGTGAATTTTGCAGCAAGATATCTGGATAATCACTACTGTAAAACAAATAGGCTGCTGTAAAATGATTGAATGAATCATTTTTATTATTATTTAAAACGGTAGGTTTTCCGAGAATTAAAAACAATATTTACATCAAAGACAAAGGTGTTGAAAATGCCAAAAAAGGAAACACAGACTGAACTGCAGAACATGTGGGAATATCTGGGAATTCCGGCGCTCAAAGAATGAATTGTTGCTTCCTGCTGCTGACATTCCCAGGGCGAGATAAAACAGAAGCAAGGCTCACGGCCGTATTCCCATTGCAACTCACCCTCAGGTTAAACTCATTATTCAATTCAATGAACAGATCTGTCTTGAGAAAATTTAATTTCTATGCAAACCGCTTATTATGCTTATTCATTTTCCATTGTTGCAAAATATGCATCCGTCTGTTGAACTGGCTATTGGGTGGCACCTGAGGGATGAGTTGCAATGGGGAATACGGCCATTAATCTTTAGAAAATGTGTTACAACAATGAGTGAATGCTCTGCAACAGTTTCGCCAGATAGGTAGGTAGGTACCCAGATAGGTAGGTAGGTACCCCACATGAGTTGTCATCAACTGAGGCTTGCAATGAAGGGTCTGACACTTTTTAAACTCTTCAGACTTCAAGTGGCATTTGTGTGAAACTGTTCTGGATCCATTGGCGAAGGCATTGGAAAGGCCTGGGATGTGATCCATTCCCCAATTCAGTCAGCAGTACACTTTGCCCAGGATCATGTCCCAGTTTCATGGTGGCAAATTGCCCAGGATCATGTCCCAGTTTCATGGTGGCAAATTGCTCAGCATACCTGATGCCCATTCCAATGCCAAATTATTTCACCAGGACACTTTTAACACAACCAACCACAATCAGATGAAGAGCTGACATCATTCAGAAAAATGCAGACTTTTAAAAAAAAATCAGTTTAATTTGCATGGAGAGCACTCCAGCACAAATCAACACAGTTCAAAAGAACTTCCAGGAAGACGAGAAGAATAAGAACCTTGGCAGCACAGCTTCAAGTACGTATTGGTTCGCATACCAGAAAACCACTGCACAAGATTTCGCTTGAAGGTTGCTTGCAGCAATGTCACATGGTCCATCAAAAACCACAGGAGGAAGTTAACTCCATTGGTTGTCCTAACAGTACAGTGAATGGATAGAAACCAACATCATTATTTGATTTACCCAGCGTAAGCTTAATGTCGTGATCATGTCTGCCAAAGTTGGTTGGCGGAAACAGGAATTCCATGAAGCCAGACCATCCCCAAACATTGTTTTGGGTTCTGCTTGAAAAATGCTAGCTGGCCTTGCATTTAAAATCAGGTCAGGGTACCTTTTAGATTGATTCAAAACAGCCTGAAACAATAATCAAGGACAACTTGAAGAAAAGCAAACATTCAAGTAAACCCAAAATCGTCGAACAGCTTGTGTTGACTTGTCATTGGTCTTTGTTCCAAGCATCCAGGATGCTTTTTTTTTATAATCTTCCATTATGCAATCGATTTCAAGCACTGGCATTGTTTCAAGAAAGACCTGAAGAAAATGCAGCCTGGATATGAGATGTGCAAGCTGTAAAAAGCATCAGCGCACTCCATCCAAGCAGCCACATCACATGTCACCTGCCAAATCAAGTGCCGTTTTGTTTTCGTTAGAAAAAAAAAAACAAAACATTTGTTTTGTTTTCGTTCGAAAAAAAACAAAACATTTGTGACCAGAAGGAAAAAACAGGGTGTGCCAGTTTTTAATATCTGGGAATTTCAATTTTGTTCACACTTCACACGTCTTTTGAAATGTGCACTCAGCAACTCCATGGGCCAATTTTATTAATGCAAGAACGCCGGCAGTTTGGTAGATGAACTTTTCATCTTCAACTAACGAGTAGGGGCCTAACACTTGGGCTCCTGTGTGCTGTAAATTTCAGGAACATTGGACATTGTTGAGAGACGACCTCTACGAGAGTCAAACAAAATCACAGCCTCATCTTGTCAGTTGCTGTTCGGGTGATGTCGCAACGAAGTGAATCTGTGACCAAAAAATACCTGGGAAAGTAACTACTTGGTAAATCTCAAACAAATTAGGTAAGTTTCAACCGCTGGAACATTTGCTGTCAAAACAAACGCTTTAACACTCTTAACCGAAAGTTCTAACACTATTAACCGAAAGTTCGGTTTGGAACACCATATTTCAATATTGGCTGGAGATATGAGGTATTCTTCAAGAGAACATTATCGGAGCACCAGGAGTGTTCTTGAAACCCACTGATGGCGGCAAAATCCAGTCGATGGTTAAGCTTACCTCTGAGTTGTGAGGTAAATCTGGCCATTTCAAAACAATGTTGATTTTCCCTCGTAACTCGGAGGTTAGCTTAACTTTCGATAGGATCTGATCTGCCGCATCAAGTGTTCCACTCACAGTCACAAATTTGGAACACTTAAGTACAACAAATGGCTGACGCAGAAAATGGAACACTCAGTGTATGATAATGTTCTTTTAAAGAACACCTTGCATGCCCAGGTTAAGATATGGTGTTCCAAAACCGAACTTTAGAGTGGCAGTGCGAGTGCAAACCTGGATCACCCTGCCATCTATTTTGCTCAGCAGCAAAAGTGGAAGTAAGCAGCCCTGCACCACTGAGCGTAAATTTAACAGCCAAGAGGTGATTGAATGAATGGTACAGTGAACAAAGAATTTTGTGGGAAATGAAGCTTCGCATTTGGGTGAAAATTTAAGAATGTTTGCAAAAATGAGTATGGAAAGATCAACTGCATGGCCACCTCCACCAACGCATTAAAGATGTTTTTTTTTACAAATGGGATGCTTTAAGCCATTTCATCTGGAGCATAATCTTAAATACACAAGAGCAACATCTTACATCAACAATCTTAATCCAAAATGGAGAATTTGGTCATATTCCTAAAGCAGTTGAGCCAGATGTCATGGAACCCATTTGCTGGATGGGGAGAAATGGAAGGGGAGAAATGGAAAACCCAATTTGCTGGAAGGGGAGAAATGTGCTGCATGGCTAGATAGGTGGGGTACCTACCTACCTAGCAATTTTTTGGGTAGGGTACAATGCATACCCAAAAAATTGGTATCAAATATGGATTACCTTCCTGTCCCTTGCAGCCATTTAAACCATTGTGAACATTTAAAAAAGGCAACAATGGATGGCTGGCAGCTTTTCAAAAAGATCATTCGCAATCAACACTCTCACTGATACCGACATGTACAGACAGGGTAGTTTTTTAAAAGTATCCCTGGTTTTCGGCTTTGCAGTGCAGTATTTTGGCCACGAGTTACTTTTTGCCGCCACAGATCTAACGGACAGGCAAAATTGTTCACGTGTAAACAAGCCTTAGAACACCTGCATATTTGTCAGCTTCATGATCCAAGTGATAATGAAGATTTTCATCAGCCTTTAATTTGAAGGAAAAATATGAGCATGGAGTGGAAATAAAAAATTTCCACTTCCAGAATGCATGACGGAACACCTCTACAGATGAATTAAACATGGTGTCACCGAAATCATTTGCGTAAAAAGCCATAAAACAACAAAAGCAAAAAAAATGAAACAAAAACTCAACATTGGCATTTATCGCCGCGTCCTCAGCCGCGGCATTTTCAACTGCTGCATATCAAGCTGCCGCTACTCCATTGCCGCAGGCCACAGCATCTGCCACATCTCGAACTGCTACATCCGCTGCATTTCGAGCTGTCACATCCACCGCATCTTAAAATGACGAAGACTCAGTTTTTAAGCGACTTTTTTTTTTTCTTTGAATGGCTGCATTATTATGGCAGAAAACACGACACGAGATGGGCGGATGCGGTGGCTGGAGATAGAGCGGCGGTTGATGATGTACCTAGCGACTCAAGATGCTACGAATGCGAGGTAGTTGCCGATTGTAAAGTTTAACCAATTTCAACTTGGACCTATTGAATTTTACACATATTTTGTTTACAATTAATGGCTTGGCTCAGATTGCTGACGTGTGCTAATTTTTTGCAAGCATTTGTTTGGGTAACAGTTCCATAGAGGAACCTACCACCGAAGCCGCCGAAACCGCCGTAGCCGCTGAAGCCGCCGAAACCCAACCGCCGAAGCCGCCGAAACCCAAACCGCCGAAGCCGCCGAAATTGCTACGTCCATTTTCGCTGGTCGTCTTGCTCAAATGGAAGAATGAGTTTGAAATAGAGCTGAATTTTGAACATTCACTGTCAGTTAACGCATTCTTTCCGGAACGTCCTGCATGCAGTGTCAAATTGCAGGGTGAGCGTGGGGTCGACGCCCCTCTCAGATAAGGAAGCCACACAGGCGAATAGGACATTCCAATTTCTCCCCTACGCAAAAACAAAATTTTGTCAGTCCATGTTTTACACTTTTTAATCGCTGCTAGCATGAACTGGGGGATTATCAGGACAGACACTACACACGAGTACAAGAAGGAGCGAGGTTGAGAGGGAGAGAGGGTAAGAAGGAATGATGGATAAAAGGAGAAAGTGAGCGAGTGCATGCATGGGTCGGGATACTTTGGTCCGAAAACTTTTAAGATCGAATGGCGCCAATATAGCAAAATCTTCATCAAGTTCAAGTTACTCGTAAACTGACCAAACCTGATGCAGCCTAATACCGTGTTTACATCTGAATTTTTAATGATCATTAAAAGGAAGCTCATTAATCGAAACGTCGATTAATGATCATTTATTTTGACCCGTTTACATTTGCATTTTCGCCAAACGTCATTAAAAAAGACTGCAGATTGCGCTTGCTGTTCCCTTTGAAAATTTCATTGCAGCAGTGAAACAGCAGCAGTGAAATATATGAGCGTTCTTTAAGAACAGAATTACAAGCTTGGGGGTATAGCTCAGTGGCAGAGCATTCGCCTGCAGACCGAGAGGACCTGGGTTCGATCCGCAGCAGCTGCAAAAAATTTCAGATTCCATAAAAATGTTATTCGTTTTTGGTGGGTGTTCGAAGCTGTTCCATCTTTTTCTTTTCTGGAATGTGGTGTCCTTGAATGGCCAGCAACATTTCTGCAGCATGATTTGTCGAATTTGCGCCTCTGTATACGTTCAAAAGTGCTCAAGCGACCCTAAAACCACGAAACGTTTTGAACGTCATTAAAATAAATTATGTTCGAAACATAATTTAAATAAATGATCTTCCTGATGACGTTCCCTGATTTTAGGCGTTCACATCTAAAATTAATGACAAAAACTGAAAATTAAATTATGTTCCGGAACGTCATTAATCGAAAAAATTGGAAAAAAGCGTTTACACTTGCGATTTTGATGATCATTAACTTTTTAATGATAATTAAAAAACGGATGTAAACAGGGTATAACCAACGTATACCACACTATCCCAACCAAACCTAACCCAATATACGCTTATAACCTGTTATAAGCGTATTGCCTAACCTATACCAACCCATTCAAATCAAATTTAAAGCCATTCGGGCTAAACAAATTCGGACCAGGTATGTTCCCCCGAGAGAGTGAGAGAGGGAGAGTGGGAGACGGAGAGAGGGAGAGAAAGAGGAAGAGAGAGATTAAACACTGCATGCTGGAAGTTCCAGGTAACCGTACGAATACTTGATTCATCTTCTTCGAATCGGGCACTTTTCCATCTGACCCATGTTCGTACACAAAATTCCCGACCCACAAAAAGTGAGAAAAACACACACAACAAACAAAATAGGTTGGGTTAGGTAGGTTGGGATGAATTAGGTGGTCAAGTTAGGGCACTAGGGCAGGTTACACAGATTTAGTAAGGCGGCCAGCGAAAATGGACATCGTGGTTTTGGGCGGCTTATGAGCTGGGTTTCGGCGGCTTCGGTGGTAGGTTCCTTTATGGAACTGTTACCTTTGTTTGGCCTTCCCCCTGCACCCTGCTCTGTGTTATGGCATCTGAATCACGTTGGCGCAACTTCAACTCTGCGACCATGCAGCGCAGTTGATAATTTGTCTCTTTTGGGCAACAGGCAGAAATTTTGTTGAACTCTGTCCGTTATGATTCTTTGTTTCGTGTTTTTGAAGTAAAATGGGCTAATTCGGGCAAAACGAGTTTGTCATTTATCCTTTGAACTGAGAAGGGTTTATCATAACACCCCGCGTGCTCTGATCGAACCTCGATTTACTCGGCACACTCAGGTTGCGGACGCTTCGATTTTTGGTCTGCATCTTCACCGACATGCACGTCATTGCAGTGATTCACTTCGCAACTTGTCGCTGGCTTCTCGTGTGATTGGAGGAAAAAAATCCAGCATTCATTGGCCCGTCAAATTGAATGATATTAATTGTGGAAAACTTTTCCGCTAGCCTAATACATGTTTCGGTGATATGGGCCCACTTGAAAATGCAAAATATTTCTTGTCGATGCAAGTTTGGTGTTTAAGCACGTTACGCGAGATTAAGACTCACGAAGGAGTATTTATAGATGAACTTTGTTGTCGAATTTGTTTGAAAAGGCACTGTCTGTGAAAACGAGATTTTTGGAATGAGCTGACTGAAATCTGAGATAAGAGGGATACTTTTAAAATATCCACCCTGTATAACATGGATGAGAAAAGAAGATAGGTGAGTCTACACGATACAACCATGTCTTGCTCCAAGGAAGCATTCCAAATTGTCGGTATAAATACTTTTTATAAGTGCAGTAAACTGAAGGTATGAACTTCTTAAAAGTCAAAATATTTTCCCACCATATTTCAGATAACTGCACAAGTGTGTTCATGACTTAGGGATTACATTTTCAATGGCAATATCAGTTGGTTCCAGTGCAAGACCCAGAAAAACAAAGCACACAGAACTGCCACAGGAAGCCTCACCTCACTTCACTGAATGGCACTCATAAAAAAGAACTGTTTCAGATGTTTTGTGAAACAAAAACCTGAACAATGATATAAAATAGCAAACACAGCCAATTTGACATAAAAAAAACTTTAGAACTTAAGCAAAAACATGTTCGTACGTGTACTTCGATAAAATACAATTCTGTCTTTACTTGGTATGAGAGTAAGATAATGGCCCCTAGTTTCCAGTTCGCAATAGTTTTTCATACAGAGCACACCTCGCTTCCAAATCTTGTATTTTTGCAAAGTTTTCTGTCTTCCTCCCTTCTGGAATGGGG
>JASGXE010007936.1:0-18525 GCA_030068105.1 Sinentomon sp. SZTP_YWyxl
AACAGAACAGCAGCGACAACAAATTCGCAGGGAAACGATCTGGGAACTCGGAAATTTCAATCCACCACGGTCCTGGAGTTTTAGAAGCATATTTACTTGCGCACTGGTCTTGTTATTGTCAATAGCAATGAAAGTTGTCTGTCGCCAGTGGGCAATTGTGCTTTTCAGACACAATCCGGTCAAGAAACCCACTGATCATTGCCATGTTTGCATTGCCCAGAGACATACAGGAAATTTCTCGAGGGTTGGCTATTTGTCGCCTTTCAGTTCATCTGTAAAAACTGTTTTTGCGACTCTCCACCTTGCCTTGATAGCTGCCCGTTTTCAGATTCTGGAACATTGTTTCGGACATTCGCACCGGGTGAACTGGCAACAATCAGGCCTGTTGCCAGCAATTTCTCCACTGCAAAAAGGACACAAAGAGCATCGCCTTGGTTCATTTGCGCCCATGGACGAACACATTGCTGCTAATAATGCCTCGTGTTTCATCACTGGAAAAGCCACAGATAAGAACATAGTGGAAGCCTTGCTGGAGCAAATATCTGATGCATCTGCAAGTGGAAGGGGTTGTCACGATCAAGGAGTTGTACGTTTATCAGTCTAGAACTGCATCCTAATTCCTATTGGTTATGCCTTCTTTCCATGTCTCAAAGTAGTTTAAGAAATCATTTTTAAGCCAAGACAGGCGTTCGTCATCTTCCCTCAAAAAGGGGCCTCGGCTTCATTCCAGATGTGAATGTGGGCGTAGGGGTGGGCGACGTTGTGAATGGTGAACCACTTGTGGAAAATGGACGAGAACATGATGGTTGCTTCACAGTTGGAAAATACGTATACCATAATGGAATGAAAATCGTTTCATGAATTCCAAAGCGGCGGTGACTGGAGGCAAAAAGATTTGTAACGCCCTTAGAACATCATCTTGTCAAAGTTGGTCTTGTAAACACTTCGATAGGAGAGATTTCTGACCGATTTTGTTTCAAAATCCTTCTGCAATCTGTAAATGCTCCTTAACTTATCTAATTGGTTCCCGTAATGAAGAAATTATTGCCTGTTACAAGAATTGATAGCTGCCACATTTGATCATGTGGCAATAATCAAAACTGAGAAATAGTGGCCGCATGCTGTCCAGTGGATGTGAAATTTCTGGCAAAATTGGACCATTACAAAGCAATTGGAAGCTTCGCACGTTGACTTGAGCATTGTCATTGACTGATCGGACTACTTGAAATCCTGCTTCTTCGACTGCACGCAAGGTGGCCATGAACAAAGAGTGGTGAAGTTTGCCAGTGAGGTCTCGGACTAAAAAGTATGCAGCAGGAATACGTACTGGAGTTGGCAGTCCTCTGAAAAGGAAGCACAACAGCCTGTTTGCTAACTTTGATGTTGCAGGTTTTGAAACATCGGTGCTGCAATCAACGCACCCCACAAATTGTCATGGCATTTCACGTACCTCAGCTTCGGTTGGAAGAACATTTCGTCGTTTATCAAGGATCCAATTTCGCTCGATATCTGGAAGGTATTCTTCTTCAGTGGCAAGTCGCTCTTTCACTTTCGTTGTTATTCCAATTGCTCCTTCAGTGATGTCCCGAGATATCCAGTGAGGGTAGTTCTGCAAGGCAGAGTTAAAAGTTAAGTTGATTGGACCTTGCGAAGTCCTATCCTTTCAGTGATTTTGATCACCAAAGGATGCACAAACGCACACTCAGTTCACTCCACTGATAACACTTGGCACCGAATGATTTTATTTGATCGGAGAGAAAAATAAAGACCTTCTGCTTGCCTTCCTCTGAATCATCAGTCAACGCCTGCACCTTTTCATGCAACGATCCAGTCTGCTTCTGTTCATTATCAGCTATTTGAGCCTCCATGAGCTGTGATTTTTTTTCCTGAAGATTCTGTCACATTTTGCCAAGTTTGCACTGAACGAATGTACAGTATGTCTGTAAAGTGAGTACACGATTTTGATCGCTCATAACAGCTGACTCGACTTTCTGTGTCGGTCAGCTTTTTGTGACCGAATTGCCAGTTCTTTGAGGTTTTGTGATAAAACCCTGTTGGATTTTCTGCTCCACCATTGTCTTTGTCTCCACTCTTGTTTCTCAGGTGATGCAAAATGGATGTCGGCCAAATTTCTCTCGTCGATTCAGTCACACAGTTTACAAGGTGCAGAGGAAGGATTTGCATTGGCAGGCATGGTGCAGATTTCTTCGGGCTCCTCTCAATATGAACACACAAATCGATCATCTCCACCCTGTTCATTCATTCACTTCACCTGCGACCAAGAACAGATTGCGCTGTATCTAAGAGTGCCACGTTTTCCTGCGGCACAAAAAAATAAATTTCTTTTCTCTTACTGCTTTTGATCGGAACTCCGCATGCCTGGGTATTTAGTGATGCCTTGGTCGCGACGTCAGCAGTTTTTTACAACTCTTGCTTCTGCTCAAATGGTACTTTTTGACCAGCTCACGAGAGAAATATGAGAGCCACGTGTCATGAATGGTGCGTTTTTCTGGGGACAGATTTGGAGAATAACTTAATCTACCTCAAGCACGTATCCCATGCTGGAATCATTTGAGATGAGATGCTGGTCGAATACGGCGATCTCTCTGGATCCCGCCGGAAATTTGAAGTGCCTTTGTGACATGAGAGCAGATGGAAAGTATGCGCACTTTCTTTATGGGGCTAGAACGATGGCACGAAAGAATCGAGAAGCTATTGCAGCCGCCAGATGCGGTTGCCCTGCAGTGGCTACGGCAGCGATGGAGGTGCTGTGGAAAGTTTTCCAATGAACTGCGAGCGTTTGGCAGACGTGAACTTTCACCGAATGTTGCACAAGTTGCAACCGTGGTCTTTCACCAAGAGTTTTTCAGATGAGAAGAGAATCTAAACAGGGGAACGTTGCAGCATTGCTGAGAGGCATGGTTTCGACAACCTGGGACGGCAGTTTTTTCAATGAATTGAGATGACCCTCTGCTGTTTACTGCAGTGTGGCTTCTGCTTCAAGGAAAAGTAGGCCTTTTTTGCCAATTTTTGTAGCACCACCTTTGATCTGGTGGTCCACCATCACCTTTTTGTTTTTCGATGACTTTCTCCTCTCATGCTGCCGATCTTCTTTCACCGTCGGTTCTTCCTTCTCCTGCTCCATATCAGAAAACATAATTCATTAGTTTTTCGTCTGCTTCTTTCGCACGCTATCCTGTGGGGCTGTTGCTGTTGATACTGCTATTTTCCACCTGGGGTGAAGTGACGGTTGTGTAACGGGCTCCACTTCCATTGTCAACCTGCTGCTCGGCATCTGAAATGTCTTCGAATAGTTGCTGCTGCGATTGTTGGTCAAATCACTGTCTTCATCGAAGTCAGTGTCAAAGGCATCATTGCTGAAACAACCCATTCCAGAGACTGACTGCTGTTCTACGATGCTGGGAACATGGCTTCAACATCAGTGTCTGCATCACCTTGCCATCGTTGCTATCTAAGAAAAAGGTGGATGGAGGAGGGTGTAACCGCCACCGCTTTCCGTTCCCACCAATGCTGCTGCCACTAACTGTTGTTGCGGATGTGGTGGTGGAACTGCATTCTACTTTCTTCGCTCTTTTTCCTCCAGCAGCTTCTTCGTCCATTTTTCTTTTCGCTGCTGCAGCGGTGGCAGTTTTCCATCGGTAGTAGGCACCACCCGTGGTTCCTTCTTGCGTTGTTGGAGGTTGTGGTAAAGTGAAAGTAGCAGAGTCAGTTTTCGGGATTCGAGCAGTCGCCTTTTTGGTGGTGGACGAGGAGCAGACGTCATGAAAGATGGTGCAGTCGATATCATGGTGGTCTGCTCTTGACAGGTGGGCAGGAGTGAAAGATTCTAGGTAGTGTCTGAAAGTATGTAGTGCAGTCGATATCATGGTGGTCTGCTTTTGACAGGTGGGCAGGAGTGAAAGACTGCTCAGTAGTGACTGAAAGTATGACGTGCAGACGATATCATGGTTGTCTGCTGTTGACAGGTGGGCAGGAGTGAAAGACTGCTCAGTGGTGACTGAAAGTATGTCGTGCAGTCGATATAATGGTGGTCTGCTTTTGACAGGTAGGCAGGAGTGAAAGACTGCTCCGTAGTGATTGAAAGTATGTAGTGCAGTCGATATCATGGTGGTCTGCTTTTGACAGGTGGGCAGGAGTGAAAGACTGCTCAGTTGTGACTGAAAGTATGTAGTGCAGTCGATATCATGGTGGTCTGCTCTTGACAGGTGGGCAGGAGTGAAAGACTGCTGAGTAGTGACTGAAAGTATGTAGTGCAGTCGATATCATGGTAGTCTGCTCTTGTCGCTCTACAGATAGGCAGGAGTGAAAGATGCTAGGTAGTATGAGGTGCAGTCGATATCATGGTCTGCTTTTGACAGGTGGGCAGCAGGAGTGAAAACCGCTATGTAAAAATTCTGAAAGTATAAAGTGTCAGGCGAACTTCGTTTATGTTCAGCAACTGCAGAAATGTCTCGAACTTGGAGCTTGGATTTTTGGAAGAGAATCACAAACGTTCTCACATTTTCCAGCTTTCCAGCACCCTTCCCAAATCGCTGTCTTAGCGAACGATGCGATGGTCAAGCCCGATGTCGGTGAAATTCGTGTCCGTTTTGATTCAGTTCTAATTGGTTCGCAAGGAAAACGGAAGAAGAAACCCGACTTGGTGCGACATGTGTATCTAGCTCTCCTCTCCAAGTATCTTGCCTGCACGCCAGGGCTGGCCAATGCGCCTACCGCCAACAACTCATGAGTCGTGGCCCCGCCTGACCTCCGGCAGAGAGTAGGGTCCGGTGGATTTGTAATTTGACTTGGTGAAAAGTTCCGAAAGTTCGATGGGATAAATCATGTTTTCATTTTTCTTGATTTGTGCAGTCAGGCAACATCGTGCTCTGCGATCCGCTCGATGACTCCACTTTGGATTCCGGTAAAGCAAATTTTTCTTAACTTTTCATTGAGTCAATGCAAATCACTTGTTTGACAGCAAAAGTCAAATGGGCCACACAATGGGATATAGTCTTGTCCTCTAATGGGTGTGGTTCACCTTTGGCTATCCTTTTGCCATTTTTCACAAAACTAAAAACTCAGTTTTTTGGACATATAACTTTTTGTCCTATTTTAAGTTGGGACTTCTCTCCTGTGTAATGATTCCATTTTGCATCTTTAGATGTTCAAACAATGTTCATTGTGCGTTAAAAAATATAATAACCATGGTAATTGTTTTGCCATCGGTCTGCACAAAGGGTGAAGATGATGTCAGAGGCATTTTACAAAATGTGGTTGGCTACACATGTCGTTAAGTAATGGTCCACCTTTCTGACAATGTCTGTGTTTACCCATTACTTTTGGCTCACACTGTCACTGGTGACTGTAGTTTTGCCAGAAGGCCAAAATGTTTTGTGGCTATCATTTAAAAATACCTCGTGACTTCTTGTTCCTCTTTCTGTCACACTGATGTGAATCGTTTTTTTTTTAGAATGAACCGACGTTGTTTGTTTTTTCTTCTGAAGGTTTCTAATGTTTTCCGGCTGCACTCTTAGGCGAACATCACATCAGGAGTGTTATGGATTATCACTTGGCGACATTGTATGTGGAAAGGGACTTGGCCAAAAGTCCCTTTCCACTAACCTCTTGTTTCTCCAGGATATCAGTGTTCTCCATCGTTGTCCCTGCACATTGTTGTGCATCGCCATGTCCTTGCCAAAATATGCCATGGACATATTTTTCAGCATTGCAGGGGTCAATGTACCGAAGAATACTTCCCGAATTGATTGATGCAGTTGGTCGGATTGTATTGTATCTGTGCCGGGAAACAATCTCCTTGATGAAGCCCCACAGAGAATTATCGCATGTTGTCAAATCTGGGTTTATTGCCTGCCATTTCATAGGAGCAACTAATTAATGCCGGCTACCCTCGTCCTATCCATCGACCAGGCAGAGTGTTTTCCAGATACTCGCGCACCCGGATGGAGTAATGGTCAGGTGCCCCCGTCCTGCTGAAACCATGCTGTCTGGAGCAGACCTAGCCGGTTAAGCTGAGGAATGAACCATGTGGCGAGCATCTCCAGATATGTCTCCTTGTTCACGGTCCCTTCAAGGAAAAAAGCCCAATGCAGTGGTTGCTACTAACTGCATCACAAAATGGGGGTTGTGACAAAATGGGGGTTGTCTTTGGACCAGAAATAAATGTTTGTGCATCGGCTGTTGCAGTAGATGGCACATTCGTCGCTGAAGAAAACATTACTTTGGACTTTTTGCGTTGGGAAACCAGCCAAAAGGACTGCGCAGCAATCTCGGCGGCTGTCATGATCCTGGTCCGACAAGGCAGTGACAAAACTGGTCTGCTAAGGCCGCATTCCGAGGTCCTTTTTCAGATGCCGGTGTTTCGTTGTTCTTGCGACTTTCGGCGGAAAGGGACTTTTGGCCCACCCTATCCACACCTTTCAACACTGCACATTGTTCTTTTTGCACACTTGGTCGCTGTTCTGACAATCCACAAACAAAACCGCACAATTGAGTTCATTGTCTTTTCACTGTCGGCAAAAAATCATCACATTGACATAGTTTCAATAATGCGATTCAATCATCAGCATCATCTGGTCCTTAATCTCACTGTTGACTTTCCGTTGAGTTTGATATAGATATCGTGGTAAATTGGACCAATGACACTTAAGGAAATGAGATCACTGAGGTCCTTTTTCTTTGCAGCATTGATCGCAACGACCTGAATAAAGCCTTTCAAATGGATGGAGTTGTTGTGCGAGGCTTGCCCCGTTTTTTCCTGCGAAGATCAATCATTTGAAATACATCATCCTTTAACAGGCGTTCCTTGTATTTCACAACTCCCGACGGAAGGCTGAACCGTAGCCAACGAATTTTCAGCCCGCAAATATTGTTACCTTCCTCAGAAGTACTTCGATGGACCAATTCCTGTGAGAGTAGAGCAGAAAACAGGATAATATCTTCTTGGGCCATTTCATGCACTCAAATTTTTCCATCACCGCATCGGGCCAGCTGATACCATGCTTGGGGGTCTCATGTTTTTCAATCTTTGCCTTCTTCCTTTTTCTCTCAATGAGGGCGTGGTGTGAATTGAGTCGCATTCCATGTGCATGTGTCCTGGGATGAGGAATTTGTGAATGATCGATCGTTTTCGGAGTTGGATGAGTCAAAATGGCAGATGTCATCATTGCGGCCATGTTGATATTCCGGTTTTGGCCGCTGCAGCAGTCGGAATAACAAACTAGGCAGGTTATCTCCATTGGCAGAGAAGAAATGAAGGTGTTCAAGCAAGAGGCCATTTCACTGGATCCTCTTGCAGTGGTGGCTTCATGCCACATGTAGCATATGGTTTCTTTTTGGCTTGTGTCACACACAGTAAATCGAAATTCCACCGGAGATGTTTGTCGAATGCAACCCCGCAATTTCTAGTCGGGGGTCGGTTCGCATTTTTGGACTTTGAGATTGGGCTGGCTTTTCGACAGTTCTTTATCCTCTCTTTTGGTTTGACAAAATGCTTCAATGCTTCATCAGCATGATGTTTGTGTTTGTTGAATTTTGCAAGGATGTCGGTTGACGTTTCTATCAACAAGTTTGAGGTTTATTTTTAGTGCAATATTTGTGTTTATTTTTATGCAATATTTGTTCTGGATGTCAAATTTCCAACCAGGGTGAGTCATAAGCACATGCTAGGGGCCAACCGAGGGACTGGGGGCCACATATCTGTCAGAGAGAGACTCCGATATGCCAATAATGGGCAGCAAGTAGCAACTAATGGTGCCCAGAGGCAGCAAAAACGTTAATCTGGCATTGTGCAGATGGGATTGCCGTGTGTCATTGGAATAGACCAGGGAAATTTACCGATGAACTAGTGTCATCAATGTTGCATTCTGCATAATTTGTTTTCTGCTGCAGGGCAGTTTGTGTTGGCTTGCTGGGATGCAGCAACGGAGCATTCCCACTTCACAGTGTATGCCACTCGTGCCCAAGGTACCATCTCTTCTGCTTTGTCAACGGACATTTTTCAGTCATTCTGCAGAAACGACTTCGACAGTATTTTTTCTGTCTTGGCTCCCAAGAAAGCAAGACTTGTTCTCCAGCCAGACACCATTGTAAGAGCATAAAATCACTCCCAACTTTGACTTTCAACTCTTGTCTGCTTGCTTTTTCGACTTATGAAATATGTTTTTCAACTGATTTTGATGAAATTTTGATCAGGTCACTTCGCAGCGGAGAGCTCATTGCGGAGGAAATGCTAACTCCGAACTGTGAGGTAAATTTTCGCCATCTAGTTCAATGTAAAACCATTCAAGTACCTCGACGAGGTCGTGCTACCTCCGTGATGATCTCTCCGCCGTGAGAAATTGATAATTATTCTGGATTTTTGTAACTCCCCTATGGCGCACAGGAAAATGTCAAACTCTCTCGGCAAAAGCAACCTCAAAAACAACCGGAGTCAATGATTGCAAATATTGGTGATTGTTTTTGACAGGGCGCTGCTGACCAACTCAAACAGATTTTGAAATCATGTGATTGCTGAGGCATGTTCTTAAAAATGCAATTGCATTTCCTGCGTGGGTTTTGAAAGGAAAGTGCGAGGGCCTCATTCCTGTTGTGTCTAAATGATGAAAAATGCAGTACTTGCGAGAAGAGTTCTCACACGTAATGTGAGAGTTTCGGTATACAGGGTAGCCCAAAAGTCTTTGGACCTAGGAAAAACGTAAATTTGCTGTTTTTATCATATTTTGTGATCTGAAACTTTATCTAGCTCAAACCATGGATATCAAGACTTTAATAGAAAATTATAGCATCGAATAAAGAGGTGACTTTCGTAGTGGGAGCTAGAAAAAGTCAGTAGTCACAAACCACGAAATTTCATAAAAGCAGATAATTTAATTATTTGAAGTGGCCAAAGACTTTGGGCATCCCTGAACATACGCATGTCGTTCCAATTTCGTCTAGACATCTGTGGTTAGAGCAAGAAAGGTTTTCAGATCAGAAAATATGATAAAAATAACAAATTTACATTTTTCCTATGGCCAAAGACTTTTGGGCTCCAGCATTCAAAGATTCCTGTTACGGCAGGGACATCAAATCCGGATTAATGCGAATCCGAAGTTGCAGTTGTGGTAAATGGCGAAAATTTACTTTTGCAACCATGGATTAACGTTAATCCGGAGTTTATGTCCCTGCCGTTAGTCATCCTCTTGTTATTCTTTAGTTTTTTCAATGAACACTTACTTATCTGTGATAATGCAAGTGAATTTGTTATGGAATTAGAATAAAAATTTATTCATCTTAATCCTTGTTCTACTTTTCTTCTGGGCACTTTTAATTCCATGCAACCATCATTTTAGGGCCAGATTTGCACGTAACTGTGTAGATTTATGAGTTGTTGTCAAGGGTTTTTCACTGTCTGCGTGTGTTTTTCCAGCAACTCATTGCTTCTTTTTCCATTTTACGAGTGCTTCTTTTTCCATTTTACGTGTTATTTTACGGAGTGAACTACAGTGTGCACCTAAACTCGTAGGTGGCTCTTTCAGGGTGGTGGTGTGGTGGTAGCTGTCACTACCATCATCACTCAATTGTCGAACGTTGTGGAAAAGCAAGCTTCAAAAAATGGTCCATGTCATGTGCAGTGACAATCCTGTGCTGGTGCATCTTTAAGGGGGGGGAACCATACGCGTCAAACTTTTTTGTTTCTCGACAGATTTTTTGAAATTTTGCAGGTGAAAAGAGACAAAAAATGAAGATTGATGTATTCACATGTCAATTTGGGTGCCTTACACCGGAGTTACAGGCAAACATAGGCGCGAAAAAGGCCATCGGTAAAAATGCATCTCCTCCCAAACCGTCTGGCAGAATGAAGCCATATTTTACCCTGTGGACTAAAAGTAGGTACCTTGTCTACAACATAATAGAGCCACTTTTGCCAATTTGCATCTGGATTTTAATTTATTGCAGAATAAGTGTGACCGTACCTCTAAGCACCTTTTTAGCTGATTTTCTGCGGTCGCAAGCTAATAAAACCAAAAATAGAGCTTAAAACTAAAAAGGGCTCTATTTTCGGTTTCTTCATGAAAAATTGGTCCAGTACACCAAATTTGAACATTTTGCATGAAAAATTGTGGGAGGAGACGCATTTTGAATGATTTTGCTTTTTGAAAAGAGATGCGAGAAAACCGCAAATGTTCATGTCGAGAATGCAAGAAAACCAATGCAAGAGTTTCGGATAATCGGCTCTGTCTTGAAAACTATTTAAGTACAGAAAATCTGAAGAGTTTCGGAAATGGCAAAGTCTGGGCTATGACATGAACATAAAAAGAAAAAACATATTTTTCCACGTTTTTGCAAAAAACCATGGTTACTGCAACAACTATGGTGCAACTTAATGCAACATTGCAAAAGGAATGACAGCGTTGTGGATATAGAAATTAAATTTTATCCAACATCCATTGTAATGGCTCCATTCTGTTGAACCTGAGGGAAAATTGCAATGGGGAACATGGCCATTGGTCTCCTCAAGTATCAACATCCTCTATTTGTCTCTCTTTACTAATAGATTTGCAAGAACTTCGGTTCAGTCGCTCTGCTCCAGATTTTTTTCCAAAACAGGTAGCCAATTGGCATGTTCTTAGTTCTCTGTGCCCATGAGAAGCAACTTTATTCAGTCATGAAAATGTGCTCCGACTACCCAATATCCAGATATGCATCCCCGAAACTCCCCAAGTGCACGCTTTTGGTGACTTCTGGAGCAGACGGACCCCGTTTTTGCGTTGAATTCTCATGTGCAAAAATCGAAGAAAGCATAGCCGTAAAATGTGCAGACCCATTTCCTGATATTAGCCCTGAAATTCCCCAAGAGATGCACGAACAGAAATTCTACTGGGGGTATTTTTTGGTTTTGTTGTCTGGTTTTCAAGAGCTGCATTTTTGAAAGCAGTGGTCAGCATGTCTGCTGAGTAAAATAATAGGTGGGACGACCATGTTGAAAGTTAAAACCACAACCTAACTGGAGAACATTTTCGTAGTTAGTGTTCTCAACTTTCGACGTGGCCGTCTCACCTGTTATTTTACTCAGCTGTATTTTATCCAGAAGGCTTTGGTCTGGGGGCCCGCACTGCAAGGGGGCCCGAGCTGTCGCACTTTACGATTCCTTGATGAAATTTTTGGTAATATTGCGTAACACAATAGGATACTTTACGATTCCTTGATGAAATCTTTGGTGAAATTGCGTAACACAAAACAATATGATGAGCATGAAAGAAAAGTGAAGTTGCTGTCCCATTAGGATAAGTACAGAGAGGATCAAAAAAGATGATCAAAGCACAAAACGAGCATGTTTGACGAAGAAGATAATGATGACATAAGCCTTCACTAGCTGAAAAAATTTCGTGTTGGCACATTTTGTTTGATAAACATTGTATTGCACTTCATAAACCACGTAATGCTCGAGGTGAAATTGATGAAAAGTTCGGATTTTTGAAAGAAAAGAAAAAAAGTTCGATTTTCTCTAAAAGATTGTAAACAATGCCTCCAACAGACACGAAAGTGGGCTGAAAAAATGTCAACATGCTTTCACAGAAATTTCTGAGAATTATTTGTCCCAAGGGCGAGCTTTTTTCCCAAATGTTGGCATAGCATGGCCCACCGACTTTATTTCGGAACTCTTCCATAAATTGTAAAGAAGAACGTTCATTCTCAACTCCCACTGAGAACAAACAATGACCGACAGTAATCATTTTGCATTTTGAATGAGTTTATGGATTCAGTATGCTTTGACAAGGACAAGAGCACCTTGTCGATTTTGCAAAATTGAAATCTTGAATGAAGCCATTTTGAATTGCAAACTGTAAACAATGGGTTGGAAACTTGGATTGACACTAAAATATCACCCTTACCGGCAATTTCGACGATTTTGTCTCCATGGTTCGAGTTGAGTCGACGTTTCGGGCACATCGCGCGTCCGTTATCAAGACGAGACTGATTGAAAGCGGCGACGTTGCATTGTGATGTGTCTCCAAAGGCGCTGGAGGAAAAAACTGTTTACGAAACACAAACCTCCCTCCCCGCCTGACCACTTGAAATCAGCTGGCATATACCAAATCACGTGCAAGTGCGACCGCGTATACATCGGTCAAACCAAACGCCCCCTCTTGGCCAGACTCAAAGAACATCAAAGAGACATCAGACGTGAAGACAGCGCTGCTACCGCCCTCTCCGAACATTGCACTGCTCACAACCACCACCCCCTCTGGAACGAAGCCAAAATCCTACGCAGCGCCAAGAGTATACTTCAACGGAACATCTTCGAAAGCATAGAGATCGCTCGGCAGGGTCCTGCAGCACTCAACTGGAAGGCCCCTCCCTGCCCGCCACTTGGAAACCCCTTTTCTCCAAATCATAGCTTCCCTCACTCCCCCTTCCCCACCTGTTAACCCAACTCTTCAGCTGGTCTCCAAAGAAACCGCAGCCACAACCCCACTTCCACCTACCTCCCCCAATGCCTTTGAGACACATCACCATGCAACGTCGCCGCTTTCAATCAGTATCGTCTTGATAACGGACGCGTGATGCGCCCGAAACGTCGACTCAACTCACACCATGGAGATAAAATTGTCGAAATTCCCGGTAAGGGTGATATTTTAGTGTCATTTTGAATTGGTTTGTTGAGTTTCAAGATCCTGCTGCTGATGCTGCCAAAGGCAAATGTATCTTCCCATTTGGACACCATAAAACGTCCCTGGCTTCCAAGCAGCTGAAATGCGTTTGCCTTGCATGATGACGGTTTGATGTCGTTTTAAAAAAAACGGATGATTCCATCATCATCAAAATTTCGGCATTTTCCCCGGATCAAAAATTTTGTCGCCCCAAAAATAATTCACACATTGTGGACATATTTTTCAGCCCATGGGAGGACGTCCAAAATGCAGGCAGCTCATGTAATGGATTTTTGGTGGCAGACTTCCTTGTTTCACAGAACATTTTCCAGAAATCGAGGAGGCTTTCACAACCTGCTTCGTACTCACATTGAACTGCATAGTAATCGAGTGTCAACATGAATCATCATGGAGCCAGACATTTAGACCAGGTGGACATCCGACAGCCAGACGTTTGGTTGCAACCGTAACCAGACCGGCCCAGGGTGTCTGCAGCCGCACATATTCCATTTTCTCTGAATTATCCAGTTTTTCCCGATGGAAATTTCAAAAATTCCAGATATTTTGGATACTCATTGCCCTCCATCTCTCAGTATATTTAATAAAGGCCAGAAGAAATGTTTGAAAAGAACCTGAAAAAACAAGGCCCACAACTTGGCTTTGTTTGATATGCCCCAACTGTGGCTTAACCTTGCATAACAATACAAATAAGAAAAGAATATGACGAAATCTCGTCAAGCCCTGTTCTAAAGTCTAGAGACTTTACTTGCTAGAGAAGAAATTTTCAAAAAAAAAATCCTTGGCGTTGCAGAGAACTTTCACAAATTCCCTGACTTTTCCAGAATGGCAAAATTCTCTGACAATTCCAGGTTTTCCAGGTCGGTAGACGCCCTGCTGCAGCAAAAGATGACTGGCTCCGGACATTTGGACACCAGGCATTTGAAAACTTTCCTGGGGTAGATCTGTATCCAAAGCTCCGATATTTGAATTTCGAATTCTTGTATAGCAGTGACAGAATTAATGTTCTCGTACCAAGCGTTTTCTACATTTAACTCTTGCTTCCGAAAAGTTTTCACACTTCTCATGCAGGCGGTAGAAATTAAAGTGCCAAATGGAAATGAAGCTGCCCCAGGGGTGTGAGATTTTGACATCGGTTCTGAAAGCGAGTGTTTAATTTCTGCAGCATGTGCATTTTTTGCGAGAATCTGAACAGTTGCACTTTTTTTGGATTTCGAATAGGAGTGTGCATTAATTCTGCACGAGCAATACAAGAACATTGGGTTTTTGATAAACTTTAGATGCTCCACATCAAAGATACGCCAATGCCAAATTTCGAAGAAACATTAAGATCAGGGGGCCATTGAAAGGGCTTTTGTATCTGATTCCAGGTGCCTTGCTTTTGCTGGAAATTCAGGGCTTTTCCGTACAGCTGCATTGATAAAAAAGAACGCTTATGCATTTTTGAACCACGAGAATGGACAGACGGATCCCCCCATATTGCATTAGAATTCCAATTCCATTCTAAATTCTATCGTTATCACACCTTCTATTGGTTTCAAGCCAATGGCAATTATCATTCATCAATAATTAATTGTGGAACTGTTTCTCAGAAGGGCCGACATTGTCGATCCAAGGTTTTGAGCTATTGTCCCTTAAAAGGGTTATGCAAGGTTATCATATTATATGCCTGCCAGCTTCTGTCAGCGGATAAAGGGAACCATCGTCCTTTGAAAAATGTTTTTCACCTTTTCTGTCATGTTGCCCTGGTAGAGCAAAGCACTGTCAAAAATTCAAATCGGCAATATTGGCCCTTCTCAGAAACAGTGCCACATGAATTATGCACTTTTCTTGTCATATGAATTGATGCAATTGTCATTCTTGTGTTTCACAGGAAATCCCAATGGCAGATGATTTCTTGTTTGGCAGACATCCTGACAAAAAAGAATTGGTTGACATCCTGACAAAAGAATGCTAGGTGAAGCTGTGATAAATGACATAAAAAAGTCATCACTGCACATTTTGATCCAGGTTGGAGGATCGTGAAGAATGAGAGAGACGACCGCCATCGAAAGTGTAAACAAGAGAAACATCGTCAAACACGACCCAAAATAAAAAAAAGAGCTTGAGCATGGACCATTGTTCACTTTTAATAATTTACCAACGAACAGGACAGAAAAAGAAACATGTCTATCGTACACAGTACAACCAACATTTGAAAAACTCTGTTTACACGAATTAAAACAAATTGACTTCTCATAACATTGCATCAAGAGAAAAAAAACAAAGAGGTCATGCCTCATGTTCCGAGTTTTTTTTTCTCTGAGCTGGGTTCAAATTTTAAGAATCATAAAGACATGCAGCGTGAGTGAAAACCGAAACCAACGTGTTTTCGAACATTCACCGGACCAGCGAACAAATAGAAAGACCGAACGAGGTTGGCTCTGGCTTGCAGGAAAAGAAAGAAAGCCCCATGCCAATTTGGGACAGGAACAGAAAATCTTCTCCCTGTTGGAATCCCCCACCCACCACGAACTTGGGACAACGATATGAAATGGCTGTGTATTACCCCAAATCACAGTCTGCCCAGAAAAACTCCAATCTCTCCAGGAGCGAAATAACTCAAGCACCAGGCGTCTTCCAAACCATTTTATCTGCACTGCAGTCAACAGCTGTGTCCACATGTCTGTGCTTCACACATTTCGGGCCCCCTAGTAGTGGCCCGCGGAGGTATTTTCGTGATAAATCACTTGAGTTGTGGATTTTTGGAGAAAAATAATTATTCCTTCACTTTTGTTGGCACTGGCATGAGAATTGAGAACAATTCCTCACATTTTCTGCACTTTTCAAACACACCAAGTAGAAGATCGATGGATGTAGGTGGGTACCTGCTCTGGGAGTGGAGGCACCCCAAAAAATTGGTGAAAATTGGAGAGTTCACAGAACGCAACTTCCGATTTTTGCAAAAATTGATTCAACCAATGTTTGTGGATTCAGGTGATTCTCATCTGAGATTCAAGAGTAGATAGAATCGGTCAGGAATTCATTGGTGAAGATCTTATTGTCGGATATCTTATATTCTACAGGGTGTCACGTTATCAGATCTCAAAAACCAAACCATAGATATCCTGAAAAAAAAACAACAGAAAAACTCCTGGATTTTTGTTCCAATTTGTAAAAGATTGATGATTTTTCATAATTTTAATTTCCTGCTTCCTTTATTTTAAATGTCTCATCTCGGCAAAACTTTTGAGTTTATCAGCACTTGCTTTTGAAAAATTAACCTGAGAGAAGGGCATCTTATACTGTGAAGGGGTGATTACCTGCGGCTTCCGCCACTGTCACTGCTAGCTTGCTCTCACGTCCAACCTCAGGCCTTTCTAGTTACTTTTGCTCGTCAGCCTTTGGCAAAAATGATCAGGACATTTTGCCACTTTTTGACTTTTTCAATTTTCACACCCTTATTGGCTGCAGGTGATGGTAAAATAGACAAAAAAAACTTGATACTCCAAGGCAAAATCAGGCTAGTCCAGATCAACGGTTCAGAATTCATTACTGCAGACGTGGGTGCCCCCACATAAATTTTCATCTTATTTTCTGGGGAACCCATATCTTTCAAAAAGCCTCACCCCATATCTTTTAAAAAGTTTCGGCTTTTGGATGGACTCTGTCCCGCAAACCTCCCACCAGGAGCTCTGCTCTTGGAATCCCACTGGAGCTGCTGCCACAGAAACCGCAGTTGGGCATCAGCTACGAATGCAAGTCAGGATACCTGTGGCACCCAATCCATCACCACTCAGGGCCACTGACACCTTGCATATTCCTGACCTCCAAAAACCCATCTTCGATAGTCCCGAAAAATTCCTCACTTTGATGGCTGCACTGTTGATTTGTACATATTCCATTTAACAAGCACCTAAGTATCTAAGCCACGACAAGCCAAATTGTTAAATGCATTTTTGAAGTTCATTTTTACAGCAGGATCCTTTTTCTCTAATTTTTCTCATTGCAAATATGATGCCTAAATTTGGTTATTCCATTGGTTCTCGATTTTCTACGAGGCAGCATGGAACCCATGCTTTGGCCATTTCAGCAATTGAGCATTTTGTTTGGTTGCAGAAATGATACTCTCCTGTTTTATTTCAGCTATCGCTGGTTGAAAATCAATTTGAATAATGAGTCATCCGGTAATCGTGGATAACCGAGCCCACGTCGCCTGCGTATATTCATCGAAAGGTCCTTCACCTGGCCGACCTGGACAAGCTGTAAATTCTGGCCTGATTGCACCCCATTTGCACCAACAAGGATTAAGCTTTGATCTCAGATCAAACACTGATCCGAGATCAATCACAGGGTTTTAACATTGCCTGATCCAGGATTAAAGCTTGATCCTCGTTGGTGCAACAGGTGACAAAAATCAATATTTCAACAATGAATGGCATACAGAGAAAACGTTGGCAGCAACAAATGAACAGAACTTGTTCACGGTACCTGCTAGTGGACAAGAAAGAGGATTTTTCAGTGTGCACTGCATTTTATTTACACTGCACAGTGTGCAGTGTAAATTCATGAAAAATGGACATTCAGAGATAAAGAATGCCCCATCTGCTCCCAAGGCCACATCATACTTGAAAATATGGCTGATACGTAATGTACAAAGGCTCCAGTTTTGACAGTCAGTCCCAGACTCAGGAACAGGGAGGCTTGTGGAAGAGCTTGGAAGAGTCAACCCCTTCATCTTTGCCCAAGCGCGGAATCAGGGAGAGACTCATTCTCACACAGCCACTAGAGACTCCCGAAGGGCACTCTAGGACGCTGGTGCGAGTAAGTGTCGCCATACGTCCTGCCACGGGGAAATGGGCCCATGACCCCGTATGGCAACAACCAGGAGAGCAGCTTTGCCAGACCGCTCAATTCTGGGGCAAGTACTTCGAATCCCTCGATGACTTCTGATGATCTCCAGAATGATCCTCCGTGCAGTCGTCTCGACTCCGGTCCCCGGAACCAGAGGAGCCGCCTGTGGTCGAAATCTTGGGCAGTGGGGGGCCGCCCAATCATCAGATCTCTCCTTGTCCATCTTCTGCTATCGCCGCCGCCGTCGAAGTACTCTTTCCAAACCCCTCCACGTTGGATGTCCGCCAGCTACCAGCCACCGGTGGTCCGACTTGATCAGCGACGTGAAGAATCCCAAATCGAAGACCCATGATGGGCAGGGAAACCCCTGCTATGCCAGCAGGTTGGGAGAGTGCAGGGGCACTCAGGGGAGCTGGTGTCTAGGCTGCTACCGGACTTGAGGAGTGCCCACTCCTTTCGAGAAAGGATAGTAAGACTAGCATGCAGCAGGAGAAGTCCAGTGACAGGACAACCTTCCAGCCTGTCACTGGCGGAAAGAGTATCCCTTCCCCTCGAACTTCCCAACCTTGTATTTTATTTTATCTCCCCTCCTTCCTATACTTTTATTTTAACTTTATTCCTCTTTCCCGCTGGGTTGGATTTGAGATCCGCGCTTTTTAAAGCGGATCCCGACACGTCGATGAGTGAGGCAAAAGGCCGAAAGCCCGCCTCAGAGACTCCAGTCTATCCCCCCCTACAAAGGCTCCCATACAAATACATCTCCTCAGTCCACCCACACATAGGTATGCAATGATGAAGGTGAGCTGGTACAAAGCCATCTTAACTCAGACATTCAATTGAAAATAAAAAAAAAAAAAAAATAGAAAATGATCAAGACCTCTCTGTGGGTACTAGGCCTAACCAATTTTCTTGGGAAGGTTACAGCGTCACAGCACAATGTGTAAAAATTGGCAAGCAAATAATCGACAGGCGATAAAAATATTTCAACAGATAAGGTAATCACTCATCACTCGGCCTT
>JASGXE010007937.1:0-18359 GCA_030068105.1 Sinentomon sp. SZTP_YWyxl
ATTTTTTATTTATTTTATTTTTATTTTATTTTTCTGTTTTAGAATTTCAGTTACAGTGAGTCGAAGCGAAGACATACATTTTTGTCTGGAAACACTGGATTTTCCATCAGGGATCTATCTGGCTTATCAGGAATTAAAGTTTTTGGCCATTCTTTCTCAAAACGGGTGAACGCTTACAAACGGTGGACCATTTGTTGTGGTTGAAACTTTAATTCCGAAAAATCGAATCCGTCTTTGCAGTGGTAACTGCAGACTTCCACACACTTGCAGTTTGTGCCAGCAATGGTGATTTTGAAACCCGCAGGACGAGAAAAAAAAGTTTTTTTTAATGTTTTTCATACATTGGCGGCAGGGCATGCACAAGGCCCATTTATTTGAAGATGTTTTGCGTCCGACAATATGTGGCGAAGCTGCAAGTGTGGTTAGCGTGCCTTTCAACTGCCAAGTCTCTATATGACTCGTAACTGCAACGAGAATGAGTTTTTCCTCAATTTCCGAATCTCATTCAGCAACATTGTTTCAAATGGGGAATCCGACGCTTTTTAAATTGGGGTTATTCTCAGAGATTGGAGCAGTCCTCAGTAGCACTAGTCAAGGGCTTGAGCCTGACGGTGATCTGAGATACTCCTCCACACCTGTCTGACCTGTCGGCATTGCCAAGCCCGAATAACACTGCCTCTGGGGAGAGTGGAGTCGCCTTTCCCGCGCTGAGAACTTCCAAAGTGGATTTCTGCTTGGGTGAGTTTTAACGACGAGGAATTCAGACGTTTTTGCCACCCTGCCACAGCCCGACAATAATAGGACGCGCACCAATTCGCACATTAAAACTGAATTCCAAGTTGTTGTTGTTTATGGGCGCCATCCTGCCGTTAGTGCCACTTCGACCTCCCCACACCCCTCCACACCTCTGCCCTCACCCCCAGGCCGACCCTCCTGCTCCTCTGGGCGCAAATCAATGATGTGCCTGAGTGCGTCGCACCGAATTTTCAAAGAAGTTCGATTCGATGCAATTTCATTCCCTTTCGCAGTTCGCAATCTTGTTTCTGTTCTTCCCCTCCTGATGCTCTTTGATGTCTTTTCTCAACAACTATACTTTGTTCTTTCCAGACTGGGTCTGCCAAAAATAGGTACCCGAATCGCTCTGATTGTTGAAATGTTCAGCGCCTCTCATCCATGAACCAGAAAATAGACTCGAACATCCGGATTGAACTTCTGTTGTTCTTTTGACTTACACCCACTGTTCTTCTTGTTCTTGAGACAACTCTTCAGACTTGAAAACTTGTCCACATCTGAGGAGGTGTAGGTATAGTAGGTAGGTGCAACCTGTCTTTGGACTTGGACTTGGAATGCCTGTTGGCTACTCAAGAGCTTGATGAGGGTATCTTTAGCTCAAAGCATATGTTGAGACTTGATGCTTCGTTGTATCGCATTGTGTTGTAGGTATTACCTATAATGTTCTCATTCACGTGTTTTTCCCAATTAACTGTTGCCTTTAAAACTTAACCTTTTTAATTCTGCAAGCGGTAGAAATTAATGCGCCAGATTGCAACAAAGCTTTCTGGATGTGTCAGATTTTGACATCGGTTCTGATCCTTTATTTCTTTTAGAAGAGGATATTTTATTTCTGAAGCATTGACTTTTTTCGTCAAATTGTGGAAATTCACAATTTTTACATGTGTGGGAAATGTAATTCCGTTGCTACTATACATTCGTATAATCTCGAAGGTCTTCTTCCTCTGAACCTGCTGAGATGAGCATCGACCTGTCCTGCGAATCTGTAAAATGATACGTCGCCGTCACTGCGTGGGCCACTTTAGAGCACCTGAAGCCACGCTGCGTCAACCCTGTCTGTTTGTCTGTGACTTGAGAATATAGCTCATGAAATTCGGGTTCGTCAGGCCAATCTGTAGAGAACAGCCATTGGTCTTGCAGTCTCCTTTTAAAGCGTCACGTGGGGCTTTTTTGATGGACTCGTGGCGAGACATTCCTTTGTGCGCATTGACATGATTTCAAATGATAACATGGGATTTGGGCCCTTCCTCTTCCTGTCATTTGGTAATATCTCTTGACTTGACTTTGCTTTCATTGCGAGTTTTGTCTTCGATTGTCAATGTAGGCTCTCTTGAAACACATCAGAATCTTGCTAGCCCGTAGCGCGCTGCACTTGACCAGCAACATAACTTCACAAACAAGAAGACAGCCCAAGATCCAACAAAACTTCAAACTTCAACAGAACTCCGAAAGCACCTAACAAAGAAGCAGAGCACTGTGCATCACAAATGCCAGTTTGTGCGGCTGAAGACGATCAGGTCAAAAACGTGCACCCTTTTCAGTTCCGAATAAAAATACTGGCCGAGACAAAAAAGTGCCAAGAGCCTGCGACTGACGAATTCGTCCACTGGACCGAGCGAAATCCCTGCCCCAATCGATCTTGTCTCCATCGTTCTGAATTCGAATCATGATTCGAATGCTCTAACTGCACAAGGCCTTTGGAAAACGTCAATGGGAAAGCAGACGTTTACACGAGCAAAAATCGTGAATGATAAATGATTGACACAAACGAAAAAATGCACAGAATGCACGAAATGCACCAAGACAAAATGCAAGAAAATAAAAGCAACAAAAAATGCAAGAAAAATGCAAAAAAAACCGGCTTATGACTAACTGTATTTTGCTGCGGTTTTATTCCTTAAAAGTTTGCGAGTCATGCAGAATTTTCTCTTAAATGATCTCAATCTAGACGAGACGACAGCATTGTGTTGCTTTTTGTATGGATCATTTCGACTGACAACCATAGGTTTCATGACGTTTTGAAGGATAAATACTTCAAATTACAATCACATCTGCAATATGCGCAATGCATTTTTGGTCCCAGAAGTGCGCCTCTGCTGGTGATTTTCCGAATCATTTTTGCTTCACGGCAACAATGGAAAAAATGAAAAAGAAACAGGTACAGTTTTGCAGTGTGGTCTTGGTGTAGGTACCTACGGGGTAAAAATATCGATTTGCAAGAATACGCACGTGCTCTCTCATTGAAGGGCTGCCGATGTGAGTGAAGGCGCCAGAAAAATGAAAATGTCTGGTTAAAAAAGGAAGTTTTTCGCGGGAATCAGTCATTTGCGCCCTCAGCAATACCATTTGCTTCATGCGCATCTTCGTTAAAGGTTTTAACTTCAATCCTGTACCTATGCTCTTCGAAGGGGATTCAAATTCCATTCAGCCATTTGCGTATAGCCCAATGCTTCGGTGGGCCATGAAGATCTCTAACTGAAGCATGGAAAACGTTTTTTTTCATGGAATTTATTAAACTTAGACATTGCTATTACGTAATCAATCTTAGCTTTTGTCTACCGGATTTTCCTCATGCCCACATGCCACTATGGGAAAATCAATTTGAGTGGCTCCTCGACTATACCACAGCATAGAAATGGAATCCTATCCCTATACTTCTTATCCCTATACTGTGACCATACGGATGTCCCCTGATTCTATTTTGCATAGCCTTTCATACGGGGAGCTCCACCATTGTCCGCAACAATGCAAAAATTCAACAATGGGCTTTTTCTTCGTTTCTCGACCCGCTATGCGAAGAGATTTTTTGTATGAAAATTATGCGGAATAGAAATGAAAGTTTTTCTCATTATAAAATCCTATGTAAACTTCATTCAATTTGAAGAAAAAACTGAGAATGCTTCCCATTTTTCCATTCAAACATTCCACGAAACTTTGATTTCTATGCCGAATCCCCAGTTCTTTATCGGCTTTTCATTGTTACGTGGATTCTGGTTACCCTCTAAGCATTCTTGAGAGCATTCTCAGCTCATATCTTCATGTGGAATGAACTGTAAAGTGGAATCGAGGGACATCTGTATCTGTAGTTACCTCCGCCTATGCATTTCCCTTCCCAAAATATATTTTTTGCAAAGTGAAGTTCTTCATTAAACCTCCATGAGATCATTCTGCCCGTTTACATCTGGATCTCGTTATTTGGCAAAGTGTCCTCCGTTCAGAGAGATTATTTTTTAAAACAAGGCATCAAGCCTGAGCACGAACCTTCCGAAGCACCATGTACTTGTTGATCGTTGAAATTTCCCGCCTGCAAATTGTAAATTGAGAAACAGATGTCTCTCAAAGGCGTGAGAGGCCTTCTTTTGCTCGTTGGGCCACAACATGCTTTGCCTCTGTTGCACCATCCTCCTTGTCATGTACAGGGTGTACGCAAATCTTGTGTCCAGCCCAAAGCTCGTTTGCCGAGATCTGTGGGAGTTATAATGCTTTGGAGCGCAGGAGGTGATTTTTCGCACTCAGGTTGCAGAGGGAGAATGCAAATGTTGACCAGCGATTCTTTATTTTTTTTTTGAGATTCTCCCAGCGATGTATCTGCGAAAAAGGTTCCATCGATGTACATGCCACCAGCGAACCAGCGATAACCCACCAGCGATACTTCAAAAATATTATGTACTCTGAAACGAAATGGAATTTTTATTTCTGCGTGGCTCCACAATCAAATATGTGGGTGACCTTTATCGTTAGCCCTCCCATAACCATTTGTGCATCAATGAATTTTAAATGCTTTTTTACAAATGTCACATGGAAATTGGTTTAGGTAATCAAGATGAAGTCCCTCCTATGAAAACCCTCCATATCCGTTTGGTGTTTCACACTTGTTTTGTCAGCAACCTCTGAAGGAAACTGACATGGCGCTGGTGAATACAAGCATAGGCCTACATGCAGGGCTAATATTGACATTGGCGGTCGAATGTGTCAGACGGAGTCCAGCACGAAAAATTTGGTAAATCCCATTGCTCCAATAGGTCAAAAAGGAGGAATCCTGGTGAAATTCGGCAAACCCCATGGGCCTACTTTCTGACAAACAGTATAGTGGCGGCGGACAATGTATAAAGTTGCGGCTGTTCAGATTCTAGCAAAACTTCCATGGTGCAGAAATTAAAGATCGTCTTTTTGTTACCGAGGTCAAATCTGACATCTCCAGAAAGCTCTGTCCAAATCTGACACGTTAATTTCTACCGCCTGCATAAGAGTAAAAAGAAAGAATTAAAAGTTTCGGAGGCAACAGTAAAATGGGTAAAACACATGTATGTCTGCATTAATTACGCCGCAACTGTACAAATTGACTAAACGCATGTCCGTAAACTGATTTTGGCAACACACTTTCAGGACACCTTGTGACCCTTCCATCTTTGTTGTCTGATTTCGATGCGTGTCGTTGCTTTGCTTGCTTTCTGTTGCCTCCGGGTGTTCGTAGCTTTGTTGAAACTTCGTCTCCCAAAATAGATTTCGAGAAATAGGGTAGAAAAGGAACGAAAAAAGGAATGCCGGAAAGAAGAAATTTTCGAGTTAAACTAGTTGGGTAGGGTTGAGTTGGTTGATGGGGAAACGGCGGTGCCGGTGATGCAAACTTTTGACGCCGATTCTTAATGTCGTGAGCGACAAGGAAAAGTTTGCGAAAGTTTTGAAGGTTTTTCTTTCCAGAGCTCTGCAGCCTAATGCGGTTGACAATTATTGGGCGAAACTGGTTTGCAAAACTTTTCGAAACTGATTTCTGAAGTTTGATTCCGAAAAGTAGGTATTCAGCTTTTCAGATATTTTCTACGTTTATCACCGAAGTTCCAACAGAGGAAATCATCACATTCCTTTCCATGCATGATTCCAAGTCTACATTGTCTCTGTGGAGCAACTCCGCCATAACCCACTCCATCATTGTGCAGTGGGAGACATTTTTATATCTATGCTCAACCATGAAAGCAAATGGGTCAACCGCAACGTCATCAAACGGGCAAGAATGCAATTTTGCAAAAATTCAATATCGCAACAGAAATTTTTTTTTAACATTTTTTGAAGTGACACTTTTATTTCTGCTTGAATGACGCAGTCAACAATTTAATGAACAAACATGTGTGTGGGTACAGTGGCGGCGGAATTAATCTACCCACACATGTGTTTTTCCCATTTCAGTGTTGCCTCCGAAACTTTTTTTCTTCTTTTTATTCTTATGCAGGCGGTAGAAATTAAAGCGCCAGATTTCAACAAAGCGTTGTTGAGGTGTCAGATTTTGACCGCGGTTACAATAGAGGATTTTTAATTTCTGCGGCACAGAATTTTTACCAAAATCTTAAAGGTTCCAATTTTTTACATGTATGAGTACATTAATTCCGCCGCCGCTATACATTAAAATCTATTTCACTGTCCACTCCACGCCAACATTCTAAGCACCTGCATATGATCTCATATTTGGCAACGACTCAGGCGCCATTTGGAATCTATAGGCAGCATACGCCGCCAAAAATCATGACATTTCTGAAAGGCGTGAAACCGCGTCCAGCCCTGTTGAAATTTGATGGCCCCATGCAAAGGCCATACCTTTGAATTTTCTGCTATGTTCGAAGAATTCTGTCGGACTCTGGAAAATCCAACAATGCGTTTTTCGTCTTTCTGTGGAAATCCTGTGAAATAGAAATTAAAGTTTCAAACGTTTGGACCCCGTGCGATGTTAAGACGAATCACGGAACGGACCATACATTATTACCATCTCCCAAGAATAAAATATGGAGCACTGGCTGCAGCCCATCTCATTTGCGAATAAAAAGCGCTGCAAAACTTAACTGGGCATTCTTTTCGCCCATTTTCTCTTATTTTTAATTCGCAGCGAAATAGGCATTTTTCCCTTCAAAACCACTTTCGAATTCCAAATATACAAAACACATCAAGAAATTTAACGAATTTAGGAAGAATTTAATGATTTTGGAGAGTTTTCTCTTTTACCCCTGCGAATTAAAAACATGCTGCAACACACATCACAACAAATCATTGAATTTGCATATTCTCGGATGGAAAAGGGGTTTTCTCTTAAACCCCTGCGATTTTAAAACATGCTGCAACACACATCACAGCAAATCATTGAATTTGCATATTCTAAGATGGAAAAGGGGTTTTCTCTTTAACCCCTGCGATTTTAAAACATGCTGCAACACACATCACAGCAAATCTAAAAATTTGCAAATTTGATTTGAGTTTTCTATGATGGATATTACCTTTCGTGGAACGATCACAAAAATTATCTCTGCTGCAAAGACAGGAAACTCTACATCAGTTTTTGTGTTCAGAAACAAAAAATACTCAATCCCGGAGTCTAAACTTTAGGTCGAAAAATCTCTCATTTTCCCTCTGGTAGAGTATGCAGGGGTAGTTTGGGATCCCGTATGCATGATCATTGATTCTGCTCATGTGTCTTGTTTTTCAATCACGGGAAAGAAATCGAAAAATGTTTAAAGCAATCATTTTTACACTATGTGATCCCTAACCTCTTACGTTGCCTTTTAATGTTTCAGCAAATTGTGCATAACTTATGGCAACATGGTAAAAAATAAAAATCATGAGTAATGTTAGAATTTGACTTCTTTGGTTGCCGACTTTGTCTGGACACTGGCGTGTGACCAATCAGCTAGCTTCATCCTTCAGCTCATCTTTTGTCCCAGAAATATTGATCTGAACACTTGTTATCGCTTCAGATCAATACCAACCTTCGAAAGCGAACCAATATCACACTCAAACCCAAATTTGCGACCTGGCCGGGAATCGAACCCGGGCCCTGCCGCCCGGGTTTTTTTTGTGAGTGAGTTTTTGATTTAATTCTCGAAACACCATCCATGCAGTGGAAAAGAGATTTCGTGAGAAATTTAAGGACAACGCCGCTTCCTTCTCATTTTAACGGCGTAAGTTTTACGATTCCGTTTCCATGGATACTTTATTTCTAAGCTCAGCAGGTCTTCGCTACATTTATTGCCAGCAAGTGCATTTATTGCCTTGTTTCCTAGTTGGTCATCAGCGACAGCTTGCAAAGTCGGCAAACACAGTGTTACTTATTCCATAAAACTTCATACGGTGCGGAGCCTTGTCGGAGTTGTTGCGGCATGTCTTTCTTCGTTGATAATATCTGCTTACGCCTCAATGTGTCGGGATCGTGCGGCAGCGTCTTTCCTACCACGCACCAGCTTTTTAAAACTTGAGCGAACATGTGCACTGTACATTAAGACACCTATGACCAACGCCATGCTGTTGCTATGAGATAATGGCACTGCAATGTCTATGCCACACATATCATGAAGATACTTTTCTCACAACATTGACGCGCCAAATGCCCTGGAAAAGGGGTGTTTTGTGTCCTGGGAGATGGATCCGTCACTAAGCTATGCCTTAAATAAGTCCCATTATTTATTTTGTGAAAATATCTGCTTAATTCCACAGTGGAAATTGGGCGGAAAACTCGTGTCTCATCCACTGCACATGAACTCGCACGAACGAAATTGATTTTAACGCATAAAATTAGACATATTTGCCCACCATCCTCTTTCACAAACGAGGTCAAAGTCTGACACCTGCAGAAAGCTTCGTTGCAATCTGACGCTTTAATTTCTACTGGCTGCATGAGAGTAAAAAAACATTTTGGGATGCAACAGTGAAATGGGAAAAACACATGGATGAGTACTTTGATTTCTCCGCCACTGACAAGTATCTCTCGTGTGAGTACTCTCCGGCAAAAAGTTAAAGAAGAAAGAAGTCCACTGGCATTTAAAATGGCGCCAATAGCGAAGCATATCTCACATTCCTGTTGAGCGTGAAACTGGGACAAGTTAAATGAAATGGGAAATGAATGGGCCAGTCAGACATTGGCGAAAGCCTTTGGAATTTCTCGCACGGGCAATGCATGCGAATCGTGTTGCACAACTTCCTTACCCATCATGATGAAGTCATGCGATGGATAATTCATCTTTGTCCACTACTCTGGAGAATTCCTTGACTGACACATTCTTTATCTACATCAAATCCATGTTTTTCCTTTTTTTGTATCTTTTTCCCTTTTCCCCTATTTTCCTTTTCTCCTATTTTCCCTTTGAAGTTTGCATATCAACTGGACGCGGAAGAAAAAAGAAGCAGGAAAATGCTCCATCAGCATTCCGGTGGAGATGTTTTCCTTTATAAGTAGGTACATCATTCTTGAAAAATGAAAAATATATATAAAAACAGGCCCACAGGGTGCATACAAAAGGCAGACCTTATCCTTGGTATACGCTTCCATCGTTTGTTGGCAAAGCATTGTCACAAGAAGATTCTTCGGTGGTGCTGGCGTGAGAGTGTCACGAAATCTTCAATTTTGGAGATCTTGGGAATGGAAGCCATTTCTAAAGTGATGCCATCTATCACTTGACTTCTGTCAATCACTTCAATAACATATTTCCTGTAAATATTTCGAACTTATATATCCACCCCGAGTCCGCCAGTGTGGCAACTTCCAATTCCTACACGGTCTTCAGTAATTGACGGGCCATAGGAGATTTTTGTCGGAATTTTAAAGCACGGGGCTAGTTAATTCCCCATCCATGCGCTGCAAAAACCATTCCTTCGTGAAATACATTTTGCGGCGCATGCGAGATGGAGAATAACATTGACCCGTGCTTTAAAATTCTGACAAAAATCTCCCATGGCCCGTCAATTACTGAACACTCCGAATGCATAGATCGCTTCGAGCGAGAGGAACAATGAATTGGGAAAGAAATTCAATCGTTGTATAAAATCCCGTCATAGCATTCTCATGCAGCAATTGAGTCTCAACAATAGGTACATGACGAGCGTCCAAAAATGAGTCTCTCTCCATTGTTTGAGCAGCCTCCCGCCCTTTCCATTGTTGCCAGCTCAAAATACAACTTTCATAATGAAGTCGCGCCTTGGTCATGATGACAGATTTCGGTAAATCTGGCGCATCATTTTGGGGGGTGGGTCATGTCATCCGAGAAACTCCCCCAGTTGTTCGCATGTCATCCACTGCGGCATGTGCTTTTTGCTGACCCTGGTGGGAAATTGGGCCTCTCTCTAGAACACCAATATTGCACCCAAAATCAACCCTAAATTTAACTTCTTGTGGCTGACCCCTCGTCAGGGGCTCTACTCCTTGGAATCCCGCTGGGCTTCCGTCCCAGCGCCTTGACCCCCCAACTGGGCTGTATCCAATTCTTTTTCAGAGATTCTCCCCCTGAGAAAACCTGAAATGACGTCCCGATAAAATAAGAGTAAGGCATGTCATTCTGTCCTTTCGTTGCTGAAAATTCGTGAAATCGAATATCCAAAGCTCCAGCAAACTCAACGATAAAATTCCAATGTGGAGTTTGCCAAATGTCTTCGAACACAGGAATACGAATATACAGGAGCTATCTAATTTCAACAGGGCTTGTTGCAACTTCACGCCTTACACGAGTGTCATGATGTATTGCTGCGGGCGTCGTCATGTATTCTAAATGGACCCTGAGTTAAAACCGAGCTCCTGTGTTCGAAAACTTTTGATAAGCATTGTACATTTTTGAAGACGGCCTATTGCGATCCCACGCATGTGGCCCCATGCGAGTCTCGGATTTCCCGCAATTAAACAACTTTATCATAGATTTCTCCTTTTCAATGATCTATTTTCAGCTGTACCGAGCAATGTGGGCTGCCCTTCACCGCTCAACCTGAAATCGACTGATCGTACCCTGAACATCAGTGGCACATCTTCGCTCGACAGTAGCAGTGACAGCGGGAGCAGTACAGGCTGTGACCTGGGTGGAAGTCACTTGAATCTCAGCGTCGGCAACCATCGCAGTTCAATCGTCAACCCTTGGATCGGCTGCTATGCGCTCAACAAGCGAGGCAGCACGTCCGACGCTGGCACAAGCACTCTGTACGAGGAGGATGACAAGCATGTGTTGCCGGGCCTCTCAGTCAGGGCTGGATCCCTGGCCGAACTGGTCCGGATTTGTGCGGAATCCTTTGGTGAGTTCCCCAAGCCTTCACATCCAGATTTTGTTCCATCCCGCTTCTCATTTCCAAACATGTGTCGTTGTCATTGAACAAGACAGATGGAAGCATCACTCTGCACCTCGTCTGATGTCCAAAAATAATTTTAGCAGGGGTTTTCGACACATTCATTCTCAAAAGCGCTCAGAGCATGTTGCTTGCAGCAGACCACTGGTGGGTCAATTTCTTAAGTTAGACTTTTGCAAAATAAAAGCGAAAAGATTGCTGTTTTTAACAGTGTCAATTTCTTTTCTGTCCAGTGTCGCTTGACAGAGTTATGTCTTTTCAAACTGGAATAAAGTCGGAACCCGGCATCGCAGAAAGTGCCGAAAACCGGGTTAAGCAAGATTGAACCTTATTCTAGTCAGATTCCAAAAATCACCACTCCTGCTTGATCTGTCGTCAAAATATCGCAATTTTTCCAAAAGCCATTCCAGCCCTCTAACATTCCAGCCTCTTCTAATCCCAGCCAAAGGCGGCTGATCTTCTCCTTTCATGCCCGTCTGCTGACGGCACGTGGCAGCCAAACTTGCAACGTTTTTCGTGCAGAGATGGATCTCCATTACAAATGTAGCTCAATGGTCGTAGTTTGCCCAAATGGAGATCCCCTGAGGAATTTGTTTCGATTTGCCTCGACCTGCCATTTTCATCCCCAGTCCTGACCTGGAACTTTTGTCTGGATTAGATCGTTTCCCCCACTTTGTCCAAATTGTTGAATCTCCCCGAGGCGCCTTTCGGATGTAGGACTTGTACTGGAGCTCCGCCATTTGGGTCAGGGGGAATATGAAAAACTGTCTTGCAGTTGAACTGCAATTAGGCCTATTGCGATACCCAATTTGGACTCACCTGGCGGCGATTTTCAGCGTGGTGTTGCGCATAGAAATGAAAATTTTGCGACACATATACGCCAAATTGACTATTGAGTTGAAGCTCAGTCGTGTCAGCATGGCAATGGGGAGTTCACGGACCACCGCGAGTGAATGTGAAGTGATCATTTCCGTTCTTTTTTCACGGCTGTTTCAGATGACGACGGTTATCCATCATCGAACTGCCCGTTGTCGGGTGTCCTTTTCCTTATGCACAAATGGGTGACGACCTCGGACATCCTTGCCTCGCTGTTGATGTCGTTGAGCGAGGAGGCGGTCAAGGATGCACCTTGCCATCTGGACGATTGCGATCACCTTCGTGGCCAGGATGTCCTTCCGACCTTCTTCCCGGCGACCTCCGCCCCCTGGTCGACCGACAAACCCGTCGACAACAACAGCGGGCAAAATGGGACGGACGGGCAAAACGGGACAGACAAGATCAGAGTGCCCACTATCGGTTTGGCTCACTGCCCAACCGTTGAGAGCACAATCAACTCCAATCACGTGTCGTCAGAGGATGAGGAGAGCATCAGCATTGCAATACCGAACACAGCAATGAGAAAGAACCGGGACAGTGGAAGCCCGAACGATGTTATATGTCCGGTGTACAGGATGAGATTGAAGGTCTGCCATGCATTCAGGTTAGCGAAAACGAGCATCCATGTGAATAAGTTCAAAGCATTTCCGACGTCCTTCCCATATTGGAAGGGCAGCGGCTGTGTTGAAGTTCAACAACCGCTTATATTTGGCGAGTATCCATAACAACTTTTTTTAGACCAATACATTTCTGAAACTCAACACAACGCCGAATAATTGTGTATCTCATTCTGTCAATTTCTTAATGTCTAGCTTGCACCAACAAGGATTCCAACACGATTTCCTTGTTGAAATCCCAAACAAGATTTCCTTGTTGGATTCCTACATCCCAAGAAGTCCTTGCAAGAATTTCTAGCTGGAATCTAATCTAACATTCCAACAAGGATTCCTTTGGACTGCAACAATTCCAAACAAGAATCCTTGTTGTAATCCTACATTCCAACAAGGATTCCTTGTAAGATTCTGCATCATGCAGAACTCTCTTGGTGTTGAGAAGGTTCTCATTTTCTTCCGAATGTTGTGCCAAAAATGAGGATAGTCTTCCATAACAACAACCTTTTCACATCTGAGAAGTTCCATTCTTAATAAGGCCCCGGCATGAAATTTGGATCCTTAATAGTAAAGCGGGGGCATAATGGACACTCGTGTTTTGGAATAATTTCCTTTGCAACGGTACGAGCATACAGTCCATGATTCACTTAAATGTATTGTGTTTTTCTGTGGAGTGGCCTTTTCACTGGGTTGTCCATTGCATCACTGTGTACGAACATACATATGCAGATTAAAACAATGCGCTGTATTCATATTGTACCGAGTAGCACGGTAAAAACGCTCGTTGCTGGGAAATGTGCGTGTAACCAACGACCAGATTCCCCAAATTGCTAGATTAAGGCATATGACTTCACAACTACTGCTTCTCATGTGCGAATGCCTTTGTTGAGTCGGATCGGGGAAGAGACAGTATCTGCTGCAATTTAAACATTTTTCCTTTTCACTGGAGCAAAATAATTGAGCAACTTTTTATGGCGAAAATGAGAACTTAAACAGCGAGCTGCAGCCAATTAGTTACTTCGGCCAGAGAAGGCACGTAAGTTGTTTCAGGGACCGGAGCCTTTTCAGAAACACAACGACGCCATCAGACAGACGTCATCACATTGAACAAGAGGTTTCACACGCTGCTTCACGAAAAGAAACGCGTCAAAACACTTCCATGCCAAAATTCCTCATGGACACATACGTGGAGTTCACTCGTTGGAGTTCATTGTTAACTCAGACGCCATTTAGAGTCAATAGCTACATGGCCCGCAAAACATCACGGCACTCGCGTAAAGCAGCGTCAGAATGGACAGATTTCTTGCAGCAGAAGTTTGAGATCGTTTGCTCAAAACAGATTATCACTTGCAACAATGTGCAAAAGGAGAACATTGGAGCAATGACCAGTAGCCATTGTTGCAAGTGACAATCCGTTTTGGTGAGGCGATCTAAAAATGTACAAAAAACACAACATTTTCACTCATCACTTCGATTCCGTATGAAATTAAGAATTACAAATTGCGAGTTAAATTTCTCACTTTTTTCTAATTAGAGCCGATATATTCTGTCACACGAGACCTGTGCTTGCCTTCACGTTCGCTTTTTTAACACCCTTAAATTATCACGAACCCTTCGTTTCCTTTTCAGATACTGGATTGTCCATTATCCTTTGCATTTTGACGAGGAACCACGGCTATCGAACTTCCTGAGGGAATTCCAGTCGAATCTCAGGACGGCAGGCTACGAGCGCCTAGCAGACTACCTGCTCTCCCACCTATCGGCAGTGCCTTCCTATGATTGGATGCGAAGTTTATCCGTCATGCGTCAACAGACTGGAGTCGGACCACCTTCGAATATACCACTAGTTTTCGATAGACTAGAGCCGGACAAGTTGGCCGAGCATTTGACGTTTCTGGAGCACAAGATCATGCGACGAATTCCGGTAAGAAGCAAACAAAAGATCTCTACCTGACCCTAACCTAACTTAACTAACCTAACCCAACCTAACCTTACCTATAATCTAACCTTGACTTAACCTAACCTGACATGACCTAACTCTCGGGTAGGTCAGGTCAGGGTAAGTTGGCTTAAAAAGGCTGTGTTCACCAACGACGAGAATGTCGCTTCAACACTCCTCCCTCTTCCTCTTTGACCCATTCCTGTCTGTGATGAGATCGGCGTCGGTGATCGAATGAAACAATCGTCTTCCGTGACGAAACGACATGATAACGACCACGGAACTTCACACGGGTCAAAGGTCAGAGATTTATCCCAGTCCAAAGGAAATCTACCATTTTAACATGGGCAAACTTTCATCACACCACGTCTCATCGACCTTCAAGATTGGGTTATTCTTTCACGGTGTCCTGACCTCATTTCACGGCTTCAAAGAGCACAGGGCGGTCGAAAAAATTACCACAAAATCTTAATTGACGTGCATGGCCCTTACTCAGTTTCTGGCTAAATGATACTGTGGTTATGGTTGGAACTTGATCGCCAGCTGATCAGCCCAGGATGGTCTTAACTGGGCCCCATTTCAATTTTTTCGGAACATTCAGAATCTGAAATTTAGGTCAACAGCAGCCACCCACACCTTCGATGAATGATATGAGGGTGGCAACCTTCAGATTTCTGGGTGGGTGGCCCACGATGAGCTACAAAAGTTAAGTGAAATTGAATGAAATATTTGGAACGAAAAGCTATTTACAGTACGAAATCCCATTTTAACGACCAACGTCATCATAACGCCTGGGTCGGGCCGAAATTAACCATACCGTCGTGGGTGCTCTCTGCTGGCGAAATCATGAAACGCGAAAATTTCCTGCTCTGAACCGGATCTCCAAGAAAGAGAACGGGAGGAATCACAGTTGAGCCAGAAATATGGGGACATTGGAAATGACACACCTACATGTTCAATGATGGATTTTCACCTTTAAAGGATGACACAGTTGCAACATTTCCGAGCAGGCATGGCCTAAAAATTTCTGGCAATTCCGGCTGATGTAATTTTATTTTATTAGTGCCCACATGAGGTGATAAAAAAGGATTCTGGGTTTTTTCTGCACGACTAATCGTCGTATTTGTGTCGACATCAGACGCCCGATTTGCCTGGCGATTGCAGCATCTGGGCCACTCTTCGTCCAATTTGTCTGGCTTTCTTTCCCCGTTCTTAATCTATGGTATAGTCGCCCAATTTGACTGGCTTTTGACCGTACTTGAGCTGGTCGACGCCGAATTTGATTGGCTTTTCTCCCTTCTTGAGCCGGTCGACGCCCAATTCGGCTGGTCTCCGTTCTTGAGCTGGTCGATGCCAAATTCGACTGGATTTCGTCCGTTCTTTTGAGCTGATCGATGCCAAATTTTATTGGCTTTTCTCCGTCCTTGAGCTGGTCGACGCCCAATTCGGCTGGTCTCCGTTCTTGAGCTGGTCGATGCCAAATTCGACTGGATTTCGTCAGTTCTTTTGAGCTGGTCGATGCCAAATTTGATTGGCTTTTCTCCGTTCTTGAGCCGGTCGACGCCCAATTCGGCTGGTCTCCGTTCTTGAGCTGGTCGATGCCAAATTCGACTGGATTTCGTCCGTTCTTTTGAGCTGATCGATGCCAAATTTTATTGGCTTTTCTCCGTCCTTGAGCTGGTCGACGCCCAATTCGGCTGGTCTCCGTTCTTGAGCTGGTCGATGCCAAATTCGACTGGATTTCGTCAGTTCTTTTGAGCTGGTCGATGCCAAATTTGATTGGCTTTTCTCCGTTCTTGAGCCGGTCGACGCCCAATTCGGCTGGTCTCCGTTCTTGAGCTGGTCGATGCCAAATTCGACTGGATTTCGTCCGTTCTTTTGAGCTGGTCGATGCCAAATGTTATTGGCTTTTCTCCGTTCTTGAGCTACTCGATGCCCAATTCGACTGGTCTCAGTTCTTGAGCTGGTCGATGCCAAATTCGACTGGATTTCGTCCGTTCTTTTGAGCTGGTCGATGCCAAATTTTATTGGCTTTTCTCCGATTCTTGAGCTGGTCGACGCCCAATTTGACAGGCATGTTCGCCACATGGTGACGTTGGACGACCAATTTGACTGGCTTTTTGCTGCGCCGGTAGACGCTCAATTTGTCTCGCATCGTTCGACGCCATATTTTTCAGCGCCTGTGCTCATATGACGTCACCCACCGACAAATAGGAAACTGGAGTCCGGTCGAGCGGTCCCAGCCCACCTCAAAAGCCAGACAGAAAGACGAAGCAGGAATCCAATTTTACGCACGTTCAGTAGCGAAGATGCAAAGTAGCGTCATGCAAACCCGGTTATTATCCTGCCGGTTTCGGATTCCGATGATTCCGCGACCCGACCCAGTCGCACCAAAAAATCCGTTAGGAATTTCGCTTTAATTAAAAGCAAACATCGTATGTTTCCTGTTGTGCCGTTGCGGATGTTTCATCACAAAGTGGGATGCGATTTGTTGCCAGGGACGTCATTTAGGGGGGGGGCAGGGCGGGGCGACGGCCCCCCCTGATTGGAAATGCCCTACCCAGCAGATCGCTTGCCCCACCCTGGCATGTGTCTTTTGCTCTCCCTGATGGGTAATTTAGCCTCAATTTCACGAATATAGCATCCAAAATGAACTCCATATTTCAAAATTTCTCAAGCTTCTGGGGGGCTTCGCCCCCCAGAATCTTCAGAAGGTCAGTAAAAACTTTGTTGAAGTTCAGCTGGATCAGAAACAAAAGCGGAAATCGAAGAATGCGGTCGCTGCGAAGAGACAAATGCACTGATGGGAAATTGCATCTCAGCTGATGCAATAAATCATTGCCTGCATGCATTATGCAATCTAAAGTCCTCAAATGCTGAAAATATACCCTTAAGAACACCAATTTTGCACCCAAAATGAACCCCAAATTTCAAAATTTCTCCGGCTTCTGGGGGGCTCTGCCCCCCAGACCCCCCGCCAGGGGCTCTGCCCCTTGGAACCCCGCTGGGGCTCCGCCCGACCCCGCGAATACTGGGGGGCTCCGCCCCCCAGACCCCCCTCTGGGTCGCTGCCAAATTCTTTCCGTGTCATGCCCCCCCCCCTGCGAAAACCTGAAATGACGGCCTGTTTGTTGCTCCTTCTGCGTCCAATGGGGGTAAGGAATACAAACAGGAAATACGAATTGAAAGCTAAGCTGGGATGTGAGGCAAGATTCCAACCCCAGCCATTCTCGGTCCTACCCCAGCGAGGAAAGGCTAAGATGAGCGTCAAGATCTGGGGTTGCACTGTAAAATGGGTTTCAGTGGAGGTAAAACGGAATTCGCAAAGAAGTTGAAAAGTGAGAATCCATCATCGGCTCCAATTTAGTTTACCTGCAAAACTTGGATTTCTATATGCTGAGAAACATCTATGCTTTCAATTACCGTAAACGAATTGGGGCGTACCGAAGAGAGGTAGGTACATATTTGAGAAAAAATAGTGTCTGCAAACTAACATTTTCCAAATTTCCAAGTCAAAATTTTCCAACATGATATCGATTGGTTCATCCATGAACTTGAAACACCAATTTCAAGCGATAAATGGGTTAAATGAGAATTGTAGAGATCATTTTTGAGGAACCCAATCGACTTGAATAAAAAAGCACGATAAGAGGTTGCAGTTCGGAATACCTGCCGGCATTTGAAAAAAGCTGAACTGGACGAGTTTTCACACACGCTCAAGTAGCCAAAATAGGATAGGAAGGTGAGGACGAGGTAGGTAGGACAGGATAGGTACGGAAAGGTGTGTTGGGATGGTTGGGTTGGGTTAGGTCAGGTTAGGTTGGGTTGGGTTAGGTCAGGTTAGGTTAGGTTTAGTTCGCTTTAACTATATCACTGACCAATGGTTATAACTCGTTCAGTCCAATGTCGGCAGGTATTCCGAACTGTTATCCGATAAGAATGTAAGCCAAAAGATATGGATATTTAATCATGCAAAAAGGCATGACAAAGTCAGCCAAAGTAAAATTTCTATGGTCTAGTTGGTGACCTTGGAGCTATAGGGCGGTCATTCTTATGGCAAG
>JASGXE010007938.1:0-19010 GCA_030068105.1 Sinentomon sp. SZTP_YWyxl
TGGGTACCCCATGCAGCCAGAATTCAGACGTTTCTCTTATGATCGAATAATTTGTTTGGACGGATCCTGTGCATAATGAAGGTCACTCGTGACAACTTGGGTCACTCGTGACACAATCATCCGAACAATCAACAATTCACAGCAAACTGCAGAACAAGCGGCAAAGCCAGCCAAGCACTCATTGGAAAAACATTTTTTCCATGGTCTTGCCACCGTTATTGCTTAAAGGAAGTTCAAATTATCATGCAGAATTTACCCAGCATCGTGTCTATTGTTTCTGTGTGTGAATTTATGGCCATTTTCTGCATTTTTCCCGTTTCTGAAAGAAATCCTTGCAGGCTTGAAATGGAGTTGTCGAAGGTCTCCAAACGTCGTTCGAACGATTCCTTCAGGTCCTGAAAAGCCAAAATTACTGACGTGAAAAGGTCTGTCGAAGAGGTTGACACATGTGTTTTGGTATGCTCATGGATCTCTGACCTCTCGAATCGAAACTCACTTGTCGATGAACAGCCTGACAGCATCTATCGTTTTAATGAACGTTGAGAATTCCAAAGCTCTTGATGTAAGATGTTAATACGAGTATGACGTGTAACATTGTTGTATTAAGGGGGATTACTGCCTCAATCCGGATTCTCCCAAAGTACTGGTGCTATCAGGCTGAAATTTTTACCAGTTGTTGTGGACCAAAAGAGAAGTTCTTTTGCGCAGTATGAACCCTCCAGCTCCTTTGGTTTGGCTGTTGCAGGGCAATATACACTCTTTTGGGACTTCAAAATTTGTTGGGACCTTCTATGTATGCCAAAGTCTCAAATGACACTACAGCACTTGCCGAGCACTTTTGGCTCCTGAGTTATATCAATTAAAAGTCATGCGAAGCTTATTTAGTGGTAGCGCGATTCAAGAAACCCTTGTAAAAGTCCAGTGTAATGTCAAAAATACAAGTCCTGGTGTCATTTAACTCACCTCAATGTAGAGAAAAACTGGTCCAAATTTCAGCCTCCCAGCATAAAAATTGGCGGAGTAAAATGCAAATGCGAGAAAACGTCATTTTAAGTTAAACCCACAAAATTTCACGGTGGTAGAAAAATGCGTTCTCGCACTTGGAGCGAGTCAGTAAAACTGCTGCCATTTTGCTAAAACATGTCCGATTTTGAAACTTTTTGCACCAAAATTCTCAGAAAACATCACAGAATTCTAAATGCCAAAACTGAAAAGTGAAAAAATTCAAAATTTGCCCAAAATTGAGACAGTTATCCCTCTTAAGTGCGAGTAATGATATTTGTGACATATCCAAAGCTATTGACAGTAGCTTTGGAGAATGCTACGAAGCACACTTTACAGCGAACACTGTAAAGAAACAAGACATAATTTTGGTGCGATTGCGGATTTGAGAAAGATTGTCAGCAAGCCACACAGATGTGGTTACCACTGAAATCAAAAATCGCCTCGCGAAATTCAGAATCGTCTCTCTCTTTTGCAGGTCTAGAGTTCAGAAATAAACACCCCCTTTTTTGTTGGAACATGCACTTTTTCGTGGATAAACTTCTCTAAATTAAAAAAAAAAAACTCGGATGAGCAGAAAACCATGCATGGTTTCACCCCATTCGATGTTTGAAATGTTTATTTCTGTGAAAATCCCGGAGGCAACACTGCGAGTGCGAATGAGATGTCGCGTGAACATTTGAAGTGAATATTTTCACCCCGGAGGACCCTTCACTCTGTTTTTTCACAAACGTACACGATGACCGTGGGGTTTAACATTTCCACTGACCTGGGTGTAGGCCTAATTGTACCCCTGTTGGTCATCGGTGGGGTAAATATTTGCCGCACATTTTCTTGACTTCATTCGCAGTCCGTTTTCGTGAATTTGGTGTTCACTGTCCGGTCTTGCACGTCACGACGTGCTCAGCGACCACCCAATGAGTCCTCGTTCAGGATAACAAATCAGCATGGTGGTTCTAAATTATTCCTTCTTTCTTCCGAGCCCAAACTTTTAACATTTGGTCCAACCTTTGACATTGGTTCTTCATCGGGCCGTTGGATCTTTTTAAACAAAGGTCTTCCTATGGATTCTCTTTTTTTCAAAGACGAGTCGTATAATTCCATTTGGCCGTTGGAGGGTCCGAATGTTATGAATGAGGTGATATGTATTTTCGTTTGCCATCGTTTATGCTTCTAATGACTTTTTTATTTTTGGTCTTGTTATTTGTTTCCATGAACTGAATAGCATCTCTATTCATAAGAAACCATAAGCTCAAACTACCCGTATAAATATAGGGATACGGAATTAGGCACCTACTTTAGAAATGCCAGATGGAAAATTGGGTACTTCTTCTTCTAAACGAAGGCAATGTTTCTGCATTAGTTGGATTCATGTTCGCCGTTGCTTATAGTACATTTATAACGAGCAAGTAAACTGGGAGATGCAGTTCGTAGTGCGAAAATACTCCGATTTCGCATTCCACTTTTAGGTATACCGTATAAGGCCATTCTAATAAGACTTGCAGGGTATCTTCTTCGCTTCGCTGTGGAAATCCCTTCTCGACAGTTATTGCACTCCAGAAGCAGCATAATCACACGAGGCTTTCCTACGTCTACACTCCAAATGAAATGTAGCATATTGCATTAGGCGTTAAGCTCAACTACTACAGGGCTGCTGCACAGGGTGCTGGCCTGATGCGTGGGTTCTGCAGATGAACCTGAACATGAAAAGCTCGAAAAAGCAAGAAGAAAAAAGAAAAGAAAGAAAGGGGAGCACAAACTGCGAATTTCTCGTCTTTTAAATGGCTGTATCTATTGGAATTTTTTATCAGAATCAATTTTCGCCGTCGTGGCCAGCACACACCTCTTTCACTGAATGTTGCCAATGTCAGGAAATTTCGGCAGTTAAACACTGAAAACGAAAGGCGGCAAATGGCTTGAAAACGAAAGGCGGCAAATGGCTTGGAAACAAAAGGCGGCAAATGGCTTGAAAGATGCGCAGAACTTAAAAAAAAGGACAAACCGGATGTTGCTTTTTATGGGGTACGAACTTAAACAATTTTAATGTTGGCCGAATATCGCTATTTGTTGCTTTTTTACTTTTAAACCAACTCTTTAACCAACTCTTTAAACTCTTACTCTTTAAACTCTTTAAACCAACTCTTTTACTGTCCTTCACCTTTGTTACGATTTCACTGGCCTTCGGTGTCGGCAGAAGCTGCACATCTTCGATTATCTTTTTAGCTTGCTCCGCATTGCTTTTGCTTATTGTTGCAGAGGCAATTTTTCATGCAGCTATTGGTCCCCCTGTATAAACAGGTCAGAACGTTCTTCTAATAAGCTTCTTTCGCGAAGAACAATGGTGGCAAAGCAGTGCTTTAATTCTTGAGGATATAGGCGGAAATTTAAAGAGTGGTCGCCGCATGCGGCAATTCTGAATTTGAATTTCCGTGGTGAAATGTGGGTTTGAGAATCATTGAATGTTGCCGGAATAGTTTCTAGACTGATAAAATTCCGACAACAGGAACTTTGGTTCATTCTGGAACCTACTCTGCTAAGCGGCAGCGAGCCCTCATCTTGCAAGTAGAAGTTATTTGTTTTTGTAGGTTTGACATTTGATGCTCGGCTCTGTCCCCATACTTGTCAAAAAAGTTTCTGAATGTCGCGCACAAAAGTGGCCTTTTCTGCGCGTGTTCAAAAACATCTGCGTGTTCAAAAACAGAAAAGGGTTGTCATTTTTTTAACACCCTTTGTGTTTGTAACACCCTTTCTCTGCAGAATTATCAGCAAATGGCAAGCTTGTGGACAGCCCTACAGGACGACTCCAGACAGCCCTATTGGACTCCAGCCTGCCATATAAAAATAAATGGCTCCTTTTCAAAGTGGGAGAGGCAACAATCAAAGATGTCACCACACCACTGCGGGTGTGACAGCAACGTCGCCACGAGGGCCAATGATGGCATCAACCATCCTCCCTGTATCACACCAGCCAGTAAAGCTGACCTCACCACTGCCGGCGCGACTGCATCGGCGCCATGAGGGCAAAAGCTTGCTTGGTGTTTTGGCTATATTTGGGTGTATTTGGCTATATTTGGGTGTATTTGGCTATATTTGGGTGTATTTGGCTGCATTTGGCTATATTTGGGTGTATTTGGCTGTATTTAGGTGTATTTGGGTTTTACAGTGTCCCGCGTAAACATCTTCAAGTGGAATGTGGGTTGATTCTTTCGTTGTGGTTTAAATCCTATTTTTACGAATGCATTTCCCCCATACCTAACTATTTCAACTGGTTGTTTCCTGCATTCAAAATACGCAATGTTCAACTGCTTATTCCCTTGCAAATTCTATTTCATATTTACAAGATGCATAACGAGAATACTACCGCGGGCAAGGTTAATATCAGGCCGTAGGCGTGCTTGAAATGGAAAACGGTTAGGCCTATACAAATCGAACATGGATCTCTATTGTACAGATAGATATTGCAGATCGAGATCAAAGTTTTGCTGCATGCTTGAACGGTAGCTAGGGTGAGAATCTGCAATTGGACAGGTGTGAAAATAATACAAAAAAACGGGCATCCGTTTTCTTCATTTAGGCAATTGCACCGTGATTGAAACAGATATAAAAGTGTCATTTTGAAACAAAGGTTAAAAAATGAAAAATGTTAATGCCCGTCAAAAATAGAGTCTAGTTTGATGTGCGTTTTCTTTCAATGTGAAAATGTTCAACATTGAACAGCTATTTTTATTCTCATAATACCTACAAATCCTCACCAAAAGTTTTCGAACATAGGACGAGCTCCTTTGGGCCATTTAAAATTAATAAAAGAGAAAATTAAAAGAAAAGAAACTCATGGGCCATTTAGAATACATGATATCGCGCGCTATGCAAAACATCATGACACTTGTGTAAGGTGTGAAGTTGCACCAAATTCTGTTGAAATTAGATGGCCCATCCCATGTATTATCTAGCTGGAACATTCAAAATGCCTCCTATGTTTGAAGACATTTGGAAGGCATCTGCATCAAAAAGCTCTTATCAATTTCCATTATGCAACTGCACAAAAATGATATAAGCTCGCCTTTATTTCACTCCTCAGTTCTTCCATTTTCTTCTTCCTCAAAATCTGTCGCCACTTCTCAGTCAGTTTGGCATTGTTTAGTCGACTGAATTTCTCTTCCTGCTGATACTTGATCTTCAGGAATATCCCGATCAGCTCCTGTCGTCTTCTCCTTTGATCTTCTGCCGCCGCTGCTCTCTTCTCCAGCCATTTCGCCTTTTGTTCGGGGCTCATCTTTTTAGGCTGCCGTTTACCTTTTGTTTTACCTTTCTTCGGAGACATTGTCGAGACTATTCGTGTGCTGTTAACCAGAAACTGGACCGCACACAATGAATGTCCTACGAAACTTTCTTGGATGAAATGCGGCTGTCACAAGCTGTTAAACTGCAAGCCTAAACACAAGATTAGGATAGCGGAGGATTTCGGTTCCAAGGATTTTTAATTTTTGTTTATGACATTTTTTTTTCATTTTTCATTTTTGTTAATTTTATTACACAATTTTTTCTTTTGGACGCAGGTCCCACAACTTTGGCCGCATGCACAAATGGCGAACACTGTCAGCCGGTCGGCGGCGGGTACAAAAGGTAATTCGATGCGGATCGATATATCTTAACCAAACAAAACCCAACCGAGCCAAACCTGACCTCAGAGTCGAACCCTAAACTAACCTAACCGAGCTCCAATTTTCTAACCGAGGCCCTATTTCGTCTGGGACTAGATTCCGCGGAAATTTTAGACGTAAACAATTTGTCGTTATTTCGGGCACCCGCGACACTTTCCTCAAATATGATCACCCCGGAAACATCAAGTTGCGGTTCACAAACTGAGGAACAAAGGGCCCATCCCTGGGTTTAAGGCGCAACTTTGCTACACCCTCAACGTGATATTGCACGACTGTAACCTCAGAAATGCAGCCCAGGCTTCAAACTCCCAGTTGCCAGGTAAACTCTGCCATAACTCAGTCCGTGGGGTGATTCAGTATGGATTAACGTTAATCCGAGGTTGCGGAGTAAATTTTTTCCATTGAAGAAAGTGGTGAAAGTTTACTTCTCAACCTCGGATTAGCGTTAATCCACACTGGATCACCCACGGCGTGCGTTTTAAACGCGCGACATTTGCCTCGCATCTCGGAGTTTTGCGTTTGCATCATGACCTCTTTTACAGCGAATGCGAAAACTTTTCACAAGCCAATCGGCTGGTTTTGAACTGATGTTGAAGATGTTTGCACTATTTTGTTTGAGATGACATCACTGTGTCGGAGTGTTGTTCTACTGCGATTGTAGACTTTTGCCTACATTGGCGTTTTCACGGCCGAGAAAACTTTGCCTCTTCTCTGGCCAAATTCTGCGCATTAAAATTCAAATTATGACATGTGGAAACATTTCCTCCACACAATGCAGGTTTTACTGCAATTGGGACATGCTCCGTTGCACAGAGATGAAGCCTGCTGTGCTCGACTCGCATATGAATCCCTGCGTTATTGCACGGGAACTTTTATTCTGTGAACGGATCTTCGAGTTTGACACAACAAAGTTTAAGAATTCGGATTTTCACGAAAAAAATGAAGAAAATATGACGATTCATGAACATCGCTGCAAGGTACCAAGATCGCATTGATTTAAACAATCAAACAACTTCGGAATTCGATTTCAAAAAGCACCACGTTCGCAAAACGCCGTTTTCAAAAATATGCGATCGCAGGACGTGTATCTCCAGAAAACGAAGCCTCAATTCGATCAAATTTCCTCAATTCCATCAAATTTCCTCAATTCGATCAAATTTGGCCTCAACAGCTTTCGAGTTACTTTCGTTGCCATGACAACGTGTTTCCTTCATTCATTGATATCCATATACATATGTATGTACCTATTTGCAGGCCTGTAAGAAGGGTTTAAGCGTGCCGTGGACTTCCAACGTCAACCTCAAGGGTAGGTTCACACCTGCAATTTCTTATGCCGGGTGGTTTATAAATCCTACTGTCAAGGAATGCATGGACCAAACGGCGGCAGCTGTGACATAAAAAACATGTATGGGGACAAAAAATTCCGCCGCCACATCAACCGGAAAACATGCCTGAGTGAATTTGATTTTGACCTGTTGTAGCCTGTTGCTGGGACAGAGTTCAGGATATCACCCGTCCCCCAGGTGGTCAGGAACTGCACTCCCAAAATTGAGAGCAGCAGAAAACAGAACAGCAAAAACGGTGAAAAAATTCGGCAGGGCAGGTGAAAAGATGGCCTTCCAGGTTTGTCAGAAATTTCCATTTCGTTTCGCCCCTTGCATCAGGTTGCTATACTTATGAGGACGAAAATATTCGGGATTGATTAGTTATGCTAACCAAAAATCGTTGCAGGAGATATTTCATCGATTCATGGGAAGGAGAAATTTAACAAACGGTTATGGTTCCTTGCTTATCTGACAAAGCTTTTCGTAAATGGCGGGTATTTTTCATGTTTTAAATTTAGCTCAAGCTTTGGCTTTCTATTTTCTTGGCTTCGTACTCCGTAGCTTTCTTATTTCCTGTGTTTTCCACACGCCGTCAGCATATGCAAACACAGCTTTCCAAAATTTTGGAAAGCGCGCAATGCTGGATGAATTAAACGAGACAAAAGTAGGAAACTTCATTCCATGCCCTCGTTTTCGACGATCGTTCGGGAAAACGCCCCTTTGGGCACACTTAGATTTCAATTACGATCTAACTTTATGCGGAATTGCCCGGGGAATTGCCGACTCGATCGGCAAACAACAGCAATTCTCGCTGCCTTAAATGTATTGACTCCGTTCCTGGAGATACGAATATTCCACGCTTTTATTTAAGCATCCGGAGCATGGCTGTGTCCCATCTGAATGCACCCTCGTCGCCTGTTGGCACCTTTCCAAGCGACAGCCTCGCGCCTCGCCAAATAAATTCCAAACCAACCCAACAGTGAATCGATCGCGGTGATTCGCGTACTCTACGAGTGTACGATAGGGCGATTTGAAAGAAAACGCAGGAAGGGGTGGCTTTCTTTAGGGTGATATAACCCTGCATCCAGAACTGCAAACCCCATTTCTCCCTCACGCCATTTATTCCTCTCCCCACTTCTTGATCGAGTTGGCAAAGTAAATTCCGTCACTGTTGCCCCGCTGAAGAAAGTTTGTGTTGGCAGGTACTTTTCAGGCGTCAAAATATTCTAACGACTGTCAGGCGAGAAACGGCACAATAAAATTGAAGGCATGAGGACTGAATTTCACAATATTATTTTTTCTATCACAGGTTTGTTTACGAAGGATCAAGCACGGTAGCAGGTTTTTCACTTTGGTTGACCTGTCAAACGTCGAGCGTTTATTCCACGCACGCTCTTTTGAAGATCCTGGCAGCGGTACTCGTAAAAAGGCCGTAAAAATTTAAAATGTATACGAAATGTGTTGGTACCTATATCGGCAAAATTACTCCTCAGTGGAAAATCAAACATTTAATCCCAAATATATAATCACAGTGGGCATAAGGACAGCACTGGGGCACTCATCATAAACCCAAACGCGTGGCTGGAAGCAGGACATGAGTCTTCCGCAACGTTCGTTCCAGCGTTTCAGCAGTTGTGTTTCAAACTTTTTTTCATCTGCATGCAGTTGTCATTGCATTTGGAAGAAAATTAAATTGAAAATATCACCAAACCATTAAATGTTGCAAAATATTTGAAAATATTGCATCGCCAACAGCGAAAACGAAGGAAACCAAAAAAAGGATTTCTGCAAATTTTGAAAAAATATGCTTCTCGTATTTCAGATAGAGAGCAATTTCGAAGGCAGATAGCCCGTGCGAACCCTTATCCAGATAAAGAAAAAAAAAATGCAAGAAACTCATTTTTCTCTCGAAACTTCGAACGACATACCGAATAAAACATCTTGATATACATGAACGACCTCGTTGAAGGGCTTCGAGGCAACCTAAGATTATATGCGGACGACATCGTTTTGTATAAGGACATTCAGAGTGACGAGGACATAGATCTCCTGAAACATGACTTAATTGCAATAAGTACATGGTGCGCAAAGTGGAAAATGTCAATAAATGTTGATAAATGTGCTTTCATCAAGTTCGCTCGAGGTGGATATGCCTTCGCAAACAATCCACACATCCGCACGACAACCTATGAGATTTATTCAACCGCAATCCCTGAAACGAACTCCTTCAAGTATCTCGGAGTAATCATGTCATCAGAACTCAACTGGGATGAACAAATTAATCACGTTGTCTCAAAGGCTAAGAAATCGCTTGGAGTGATGATGAGAAATTTGAGGGACTCCTCTGAAACAGTTAAACTTAATGCATATATGACATCAGTACTGCCGATACTTGAATATGCATGCAGTGTTTGGGATCCAGTCCTGAAGTCACATGTTGAAATACTTGAAAAAGTTCAAAAGCTGGCGATAAGATTTATTACCAATGATTTCTCCCCATATTCCAGCATAAAAATTAGGGCAGAAAAACTTGGACTCTCCTCCTTGGCCTTCAGAAGGAATATCAGGAGACTTACAATCATTAAGAGCATCCTCAAAGGGAAATATAAAATGAAAATCCCAGATATGTTCAGGCCACGTTCAACAGCCAGGCGTAATACTCATAATTTCGTGTTTGACTATTCTCTTATCAAGTCGAAAATACTTCTGAACTCTTTTTTTCCTCGCACGATCAGAGAGTGGAATAAGGTACCACCTGATTTTGACCTTAAAGGTGACATAAATCAAGCAGTTCTCAGAAGCCAATTTAGATCAAGCAGCTAACATTCAGGAACCTGAAAGTGAAGGGGTGTAGTTTTATGCATTTTTTGTTCCCCCGGTTGCTACTCTCGGGGTGTAAACGATGTTTAGAACCCAGGGGAGGGGCTGGGATGACGGAGGTGCGGGGGGCTGCACCTTTTTATTTTCAGTGAATGAAATCACTTTGAAAATGAAGGCAAAAGTCTGCTGGTTGTCGTCCAATTCCGTTTGTTTGCCTCGCTGAGCCAGTTTTATGTTTGACTTAATTTTCGATAAAAATTGACGAATGCCTTGTGCCCGATTTCTTTTATTCGTAATCTGCAATTGTTTGTTGCTGTGCTGCCATTTTGCAGTAGAATGTAAAAATAAATAAATAAATAAATAGAATAAGCAGGGCTGATTTACACATAGACATAGGGCCTTTCAAGCTTTACAACCTCTGTTGGTGGAGTAATTTCTGTTTTGCAAGCTTTTCTTACGTTGCAAGGTCTTTCACTAAAAGGTCCACAGGGAATGGGTACCTACCCACAGCCCATATTCGCTATCGGCTTTCTATTTTCCAAACTGCACTGATGTTGGTATGCAATGCTGCTTGATCACTATACAGGGCAAGTATTTTAAAAACAGTCCATTGCTGGCCATTTTACAGCCGTATCTCGACGGCGTCAATGATAATTTTTCTGCGAAGCCGACATTTTTGTTGTCAAATTTTAAAACAGCTTGGGACTGAGCTTTTCGGTGCTGGGTGTCCCAAAAGTGCGCTTCTTTTCGGCACGCTTCGTTCGCGGAGTTTTGATTTTAATTTATTTTTTTTTCTTTTGGGTTCATTGGAAATGTTTTCTTGTTTGTCTTGAAGGCCTTTATTTTTTTTTAAAGTTGCAATTTGTGATCAAAATGTTGGCCCTCAACGTCCTGACAAGAATAATCGTACAGCCCATTTTACAAATTCCTGGCGGGCATTCACATGTTTTTGAGGAATAATTGCAGCGGTTACGGCTGAATTTTTTTTTTGAAGATCCTGAAACGATGCCCGTGCCCTTTGGCTGACAACCCGTCTTGGGTTGACCCCTAAAATCTATTGGGGTAAGGTTGGGTGACCGCGGAGGCCATGCAAGCGGCCACCTGTGCCGATGACCCCCTCTGAATTCCGTTCTCAAGAAATTCTGCATTTGCAGCGTGCCGTGAGCTGGAGCTCCGTCATGCTGGAAAACAAATCGTTCCCTGGTGGAGCCGATCGAGGCTGCGCGTGGTCTTCATTTGTTCGGCCACCGACTTGTTAATTGTTGGGATTATCTGTCGTGAGAATTCGAGCAATCAAGCGAAAGCAGAACTGACCTCGGTTCATAGGTCATTTGTTTATTTATTTATTTTAATTTTTGCCATCTGTTTGCACCACGGTAGATTACAGCAGGTACGCCTGACCTCTAATCTACGGAGGAAGCAAATGAAAGCGCATGTGAACTACAATTGCATTCATTATGAGCACCATCCATTCTTTTCAACCAAATGAAGAAACTCGCGTTATTTTCTTCTCGGTGAGCCATGGCAATGCCTTAGCGCTGCGAATGATAAATTGCCATATTTCCAACACCCAGTCATTTGTTGATTGCGCGTCTGATAAATATCACAATAATTACGATGGTCGATGACTGTTGGATTTGGACATGAAAAATTGCAGTCCAATATCATGGAATGCAGAAAAAAGCGCATCGAGGAACGCCTGCAAAACAGTCAATTGAGTCAGCAATGGACTGTTTTTAAAATCCGCACAGTGTATGATGTTGCTAGGCGGCCTCAATCCGACAAAGTTTAAAATTCCTGAATTGGAATTACACTGGTCATTTGTTTGTGTCTCATCTTAGTTTTGCTTTTGGTTGCCAAGATCCGTTCGGCGAAAAGAAAGGTCGCTGTATTTGGCTGCTTATACTGCATGCGAATGCTGTTATGGGCCAATTTGTTGTCTACAAACGTTGCATTCGATCTGCACTCGGCCTGAAGGGGCCAAACGAAGACTGCACGGATTTCTTTTTCCGTTTTTCCTTCATCATTTTGGGCTTGATTCCAAATTGGAAATAGTCTCCACGTAGTGCCTGACCTCAAACGCGCAGATCAGGCATTTTCTTCACCGAGGAAAAGCCGAGAGCACGACTTGAGAGTCCTCGAGCTTCGGTGGCTCGCAAAATTACAGAAAAAGAAAAATGGGCTGACTTTTTAATGAGTATTTTGCCGTCTGAAAGACCTTCTGAGACTCGAAGCCCTTCTCACAAATGGCCCGTTGCGTCGAACGTCTTGTCTGACCCACATACGACCCTCGCCCTAGTAATTTTCTCCCGTTTTCTTCCAAGTTTCAGACCCAAGTGTTTTCTTTTTCCGCCTTTCTGCACTTCAATTTGAAGTCTAACATTCTAAATTATGCCATCACTGATGAGGATCCAATGGCGCGTATCTGAATCCTTGAGTTGGTTGATGCGACTCCAGGCAAGACATTTTTCAATTTCATTACGAATCGGGTCTGGCCGCACAAGTTGCGTTAGGTGTTGCATTATGTTAGGTACAGTCCTGTGAAAGTTTTCAGGTAAACAAATGCGTTGCCAGCGCTAAAAATTGCGTTCTCATCTCATTTTTTTCTCTCTGCCCTCACCCCTGCGTCTCTCTCTCTCTCTCTCTCTCTCTCTCTCTCTCCTCCTCTCTCTCTCTCTCTCTCTCTCTCTCTCTCTTCCCCTCCCTCCTCTCCTCCCTCCCTCCCTCCCTCCCTCCCTCCCTCCCTCCCTCCCTCTCTCTTTCTACCTCTCTCACTTTCATACTTTCATCCCCTCAGGTCGATCACCGGACCATCAATCAGCCATGGATAAGAAACACCAATTCTCGACTTTTTGCATTTTCTCAACCTATACCCTGAGTATTTGGTGCAATTTTACAATCTCCTGCAAATTTGTCGACAAATTTCCAACCTACCCTGAGTATTTGCTGCAAATTTACAATCCCCTGTGAATTTGCTGACAAATTCCAAGGGGGGATTGTAAATTTGCAGCAAATCCTCAGGGTAGGTTGAGAATTTGTCGACAAATTCGCAAGGGGGTTGTAAATTTGCTGCAAATACTCACGGTAGGTTGAGGTCAGAAACCATCGATTTTTCAGGGGATTGTAAATTTGTCGGAGGAATTGAGAATTTGTAGTGCTCCACTCCACCCTGGGGATTGGATATTTAAACAATCCACCCTGAGAATTTGTCGGGACTGACTATTTGTCGCAACACCGGCGCAATGTCTACTTCTGGCTCCAGGTCCATGGATGCCTCTCTCCAACTGCTCCCAACAACGCATAACGCAAGCCAATAGGTATAGCGGCGGCGGACTTAATGTAATCACACATGGAAAAAATGCCATTGTTTGAATTTTAGTAAAAACTCCATGCTGCAGAAATAAAAAGATCCTTTTTTATTATAATTATTTCATTAATGTCAACAATCAAGTCGAACGTCAAGCAATAAACACCAACAAAACACAATATAAAATAAACAAACAACACACCTTAAGTATGGTCAAACAGGCAAATAGGGAGTCAATGAGGCCGGACTGCACTCACAATTTTTTATCGATGGTAATCCAGATTTAGTTGATAGAAGGCAATGATTGGAGGAAGGACCGAGGTCAATCCTCTTTTATGACCGAGGTCAAAATCTGATATCTTCAGAAAGTTTGTTAAAATCTGGCGCTTTAATTTCTACCTCCTGCATATGAGTAAAAAGAAAGAAAAAAAGTTTCGGAAGCAACAGTTATGGTAAATGGGGAAAACACATGTAGGTATGGGTACTTTAATTACGCCGCTGCTATACATGTGGAGTGTGCTCATCTAATTGTGAGATGATCCATGATTTAATTCGTGTTTTGTTGAATCCTAAACTGAGAATGCTCACAATGTGAGAAGAGGGAAACAAGACTTCTGCGTGGACAATAAAAACCCAAAATCAAAAACAACGAATCGGCACAGAAATCAAAGTCTCCATGCACAGGTTGAAAACATGGCAACGTATCCGCATGCGGAAGCAAATGGGCCGGCAACGCAAGCAATCAAGTGGGACAACAATGCAAGTTTCTCACTTTTTACCTTTGTTAAAATGTGCTGGCGCGATATTTTTACTTGGATAACGGACGCAACAGTTTCATGGGAATACGGAGTGTGTGGATGATTAAAATATTTTTCCGCCTATACATATGAATTGCGAAGGGTGAGGTATTCGCAGTTATTTTTTCTTAAAATAATTGAATTTGGTTTTCGTTTTTGTAAGTGTCCCAGAGACCAGATCAAATTTGCCAGTGTGCACACGGCGAATAATATTCGGAGCCCTTTGGAAACGTGAGGAAATCACGTGATGCCAACACTAAAACGTTTCATTTTAAAACGAACATCTCATGCATGACAATGACAAAGTTTGACGACCATTAACGTCGCCTGCTGAAGGTAATCAAAACAAAAAAAAAAACAACAAAGATGATAACTGGTACCAACCTGGCCTCACTGGGGCCCTCATCAGTCACCCTCACCCAGCTAACGTTGCATGAGGCTTCCGAGTGAGGCGCTCCAGCGTTTCGGTAGGCTGCTTCGGATTCCTTCTCTTTATGCAGATGTCCTTGCATGTGGAAACTATGAAATCGAAAATACTGCCATTCCCACTAAACATCTCCAACCACATCATACTTCCCAGGTGGTTCACTCAGAAAGTGCTAAAAGAAAAACAGAAACAGAAAGACTGTGCTTTTAGGAACAGTGTTTCTAATAGCACAGCTGGCGACCCCATCTTCAGCTTTAAGACCTTTTTGATGGTCTTGCGGCCTGCATTTTGTACAATGACAAAGTTTGACGACCATTGTAGTGCAGGCCGCAAGACCAGCAAAAAGGTCTTTAGCTGAAGATGGGGTTACCAGCTGTGCTATTAGAAACGCTGTGTTTCAAGCACTTGTCTGAGTGAACCACCCAGGAAGTGTGATGATGTTGTTGGAGATGTTAAGAGGGAATGGCAGTATTTTCAATTTCATCTCTTGCATGCTTTGGAACACTTCGCAATTTGTGTCGGTACCAATAGCACCTTGTGAAAATCGGAAATTCTGTCGTCACTGAGCATAACTGTCAAAACCATCAAAGGTGCGCAATAAAGTGCAGCAGACGATTCAATGCGACAGAAAAGTACCTACTGCCTGGATGGATCCATTGGTATACAGCAGTGGAAATTCATGAATGTCAGCCACTTCAGACGAAAGCGAATTGGGTGGAATGAGATATGTTTCTCGAAGGGAAAATCTGGAAAGAAGACATGTCTGAAGCAGATAATTTGAAGTTTTCCAGTTTGCGAATGAATTTTTGCAAATTGGATTTGATGCGCGGACTGCTGGCAGACATATAAATACAAAAAAACTTTTCGGCCATATGTGAGGAAGTTTTAAAAAGTATCGCAAATTGGTGAATATCATGCATGATGCGTTGCAGCGCATAAATAACTTAAGGCGAAAGGTAACCAGATTCAGAGCTGTTGAAAGCATTCATAGGTCCCTAAGGATTTTTCTCTTTTGAAAGAGATTTTCTGTAGTCGCTGGAGGAAAGGAGGTCGATAGGTACCCTTCCTGAATTTATGCATGCATGTGAGTGTGGAAACGCGAATTCCTTATTTGCTTCCATCAGCTGTTGTTCCACACGTACCAACGAGTATCTGACCGACCAGGATTTCACTATGCTCTTGCTCTGCGCTGGCAGATCTATCCAGTCACGAATCCTGATGCTGTAACATTTACAGGAATGTAGGTACCGTGCTGAAATCTGGCGCTAGGAGAATAAACTAACTCGCATAGACTGGCCGTCTTCGTCCTGGGCTGGTGAGACAGGGGCGCGAGGTGTGATGCAGGGAGGTGGGGCGAGCGGAGAGAAGCCGCCGGTCGGAGAAAACGCTCTGCAGATGCGATAACCAGCTTTCAGATGTGCATCGGACGGGATGCTGAGTCGTTCGCTTTGCCCTTGTGATGATGTGGAATGGCAGTGTCGCATTACCAGCACTGGTACCAACGTTGAAATTCAGTGCTAGAATTACCGCAGCGTTTCGTTGAGGTCGTAATGCAGCTCAGAGGGTGATCAGGCCCCTTCTGCGCCCATGAGTTGAGTGATCTAAACGTGCCTTTGTTCGATCTGTATCTATTCGTATGTTTCAGGCTGTGTCGTTTTTGCACGGTAAACATCGCAGAAGCCGGATATGCTGAACCATAGAACATCATTGTTGAGCAACATATCGTATCAGCGCATAAACTGAAATAAGTCATCATGTGTTGGGACGAAGGGAATCAGGCCATGAATCATGATAATGAAATCGTGAACATGTCTGGTAAGGCCTAATCCATGATTTGGTGGTCCAGAAGACTTTATCCATTGTTTTAATCCTTTCAGGATTTGCTTCAGAGACAACTCGAAATTTTGTAAAATTCATTAATCATTCGAAAAACTGCATGATGTAAGTTGATCTTCTACAGGTGGATCTTAAAATGTTCAGAAAACAAGGCAGAATGTCCATAAAATATCAAATAGGCCTATCCACAGAATAAGGCCTGTCATATTCCGATAAAGTACTTGCCCTTAAATAAGGCCAATTTGTTCCAATGCCGATTTTAAAAATAAATATCCCTCCTTTAAATGCGGTCGACCTCATAAAAAGTATATTAGTATAGTGACATGATCAGTAAGTGTAAAGAATCGGAAGAGTGAAAGCGGACAAAATCGGTGAAGAATTAGTTTATATCGTAGATAATACGAATAGCACCTGGGAATGTCAAAATCAAACAGCTCTTGTCCGGAGGGGAGTTGTTGGCTGGAGAGCGAGTAAATCCCCCACGATTAAGTTCTTTAGAATGGAGAGGTCCACCGACGATAGGCGATCTGCGCTTCGTGACAGTTTCCGGAAAAGTGAGATTCAGCAATGCCGGCACACGACCATATTTCTCAAATGTTGAGGCCTTTGGTTGCGAAAATAGTGGCTGGTCTGAAGGAGCAGGCGAACACTGAGAAACGTTTTCAGGACCAAGGGAACGTTCGACAGAAATGACTTTCTGGATATCAGACACAGAGACCGACAGCGTTGGCAACTCCTCGTCGTGCAAGTCTAACTTTTTGGTGATGGCATCGAATCGATGCTACTAAAGTTCACCTGCGCTGTATACGGATATCTACCACGGCCTCTTAAACTACATGCAAATCGCGGAACAACTGATTAAGGCTCGCGGATATCGATAACAGTCTGTTATCTGGCATGAAGACCGGGATAGCATCGTCCGAAGGAATCATTGGCAGGTATACGAGTATGATTTGCGTCATCCGTTACAGATGCATATGACAGGAGAAACACTAGCACTGAGTTTTGGCTGAAGATCGACAGCGCCAGAGCGACAGGGCTGGCTGACTGGCATGACCATGTTTCGTCTGATGGAAGGTCGGATGGTGGGCCAGCACATTAAGTGGATCCAAGTTCTGCAAGACTCAGAAGCAATCATATTCCCGTCAGCGGAATAATGCTTTCGTCCAGCAGAACTATTCGGGAAGCAGTATCTCCTCAGATCCAGGCTGAAGACGTTTCGCGGGGCTTCACAATACCAGGCCGTGCGACAAAGTTCAGCGTGTATGGCAGGCACAACGGGCGTTGCCACCTGCTTCAATGGCAACCCCGGATGAGCGTAAATCCGGAATTGATCACCCCACAGTTCTGTCTCTCCAATGGGACTGTCACTGCTGAGAAAAGTAGAACTCCGTGTCCGGATTCTTGGACCATGTCAGTTTCTCTCTTTTCCTTCAAAATCACTGTCTTGAAAGGGAAAAATTTCGCATTTTGTTTTCAGAATAACGGTTCCGTTTGGTTCCGGCTGCAATTAAAATATAAATTACGAAAACCAATAAAAACAAATAAATGAAAACATTTTAAGACAAAGTCCGTCGTCGAGAATAAAATACATCGGTCTCAAAATCTCTAAAAACAATAAAAGTCACATCCACTGCAAACGATGCATGTCGCCAGCTGTTTCTCTGACGTAAAGCCTTTAGACCAAGTTCCTCATTGATAATATCAGCTCTTATTTTTCTCTTGCGAAGCCGCTCCTTGAATGATTCTCAGCAGTTGACTGGGATCCCTTTGAGATTCAAGAAGTTGAGGCAATTGAAAAGGTTCGGCTGAATACGAGTATTGCACGATTCGTAGGCCCCTCCGAAAGGACTAACTTGGTACTAACTTCGTTAGGTTCTTACTTGGAACGAACTTGGTTCTAATTTGGTTGCTACCAACTTGCATTCCGACGGAAATGCTCACTAAACTTGCCGAATGCTCTCGAATCAAACTTGGGACTTCTGAAATCTCCGACTTGAAAATTTCAATTATATTTGGATTTAAGCTTCCCGTTAAGGCGCACAGTCTGCAGAAAAGACAGAAAGGTCATTTCTCTTTCCTCCAAAGGAACGTCCGTGACTGGAACTCCATGCCGCCCAGCTGTCATCAATGCCACAGAACATACTGACTCTGCACAATGATCCAATTTTTTTAGTCCCAATGTTGGTTCAATATTTGATTTTCCAGTTTAACTTTACGTGTTTTTGTTCCAGGTTCTATTCTGGAAAAAACTAATTACATCACCATAAATTCGTCTCACACTTCTTTGAAACCAGAAAACAACAGAAACATGTGATGCGTTCCCAGGAACTTACGTTGTATCATCAGAAACATGTCTCATTTCTCAGACGCACCAATGATATACACTTTTTGAATCATGTGACGCACTCTCTGAAACGAGATTCGTTCTCAGAAAAATAGTCATCTATGATGCAGTCACAGATACCTTGCATTGCAAATACACATGGGCAGAACTAGAAAACGGATGTTTGAAACTTGTCGCGCTGTCTCAAGTTTTAAAACCTCTTTGTGTTGGCTCTGCTAATCGTGACAGAGACAAATGGAGAATTTTAACCAAGTATTGATGCTTCAAATCATATTTTGCCACATTTGATTGATTCTGCGCTTCTTTTCTGCAACAAAGTTTATATTGGGGTAAATGTGCTAGATTGGCAGAAAAAGTCGTTCGACGTCAAACTTCCTCGACGTCGCTTTTGGCTGATAAAGATTTATTAGACTTTCTCCGTTTTCCTGAATTACTCTTCGAGAATTTTACCTCAAATTCAAATATTTCCAGATGTCAGGAAGGTTTTC